>JAQZBX010059799.1:0-17445 GCA_029593785.1 Cabassous unicinctus
TGCCGCATCAGCCCACGGCGCCACGCGAGCCGGCCTGCCCTCACAAGGAGGCCCCAGGAAGCGAACCCAGGGCCTCTCATATGGTAAACGGGTGCTCTATCCATTGAGCCACACCCGCTTCCTGCCGTGAGGTTGCTGAATCAGCCCACCACACCACTCAGGCCGGCGTGCCCTCACAAGGAGGCCTCAGGAAGCGAACCCGGGCCTCCCATATGGTAAACAGGGGCTCTATCCATTGTGCCACACCCGCTTCCCGATCCTACTGATTTTAAGTAACTTTTTTCTTGCTGTGGAGCTTGCCCTGTGACTGCAGTTCTTTAACTGTTTTCTGGAACTTTGAGAAAGATGTTTCTTCCAGTTCTTGCTGGTTGCTCAAAGCCCCTATGGGGAGATGGGGTCCCAAGGCATCTCACTCCACCATCTTGAATGGGGCAGCCTGTTTCCACTTTTGATATTGTGAATAATGCCACTATAAAAACTAGTGTACAAGTATTTGTTCTTCGGGTACATACTTAGATGTGGAATTACCAGGTCATATGGTAATTCTATATTTTACCTTGTTGACTAATCCATGTCTTTTATGTGCAGAATCCTCACAATAATCCCACAATTTAGGAAATGTTATGATTCACATTTCTCAGAGCAATTGAGACCCTTGGATAGTAGTTACTTGCTGCTAATACACCTAAAAGGGGGTCAGAACCAAGATGCTAGCCAATGCTGTTTGGCTTTACCATCATCTGTGCAGAAAGAATTTCCCGTCCCATTTCTGTTGTTACCTTCTCCAGACAGCCTTCTCTGACCTCCCAGTCTCATCAGGTACCCTCTGATGACCTGTATTTTAGCACGTTCCATTGCAGGCAATGATTTTCTGTTTACTTGTTGGTCTTTCTCATGAGACCTCTTAAAAAGACAATCTTTTCATCTTCCCTGGTTGTCTTGAGGTCAAAAGATGTGAGATTTATAGGCCATTCACTTGGCTTTCTTACCTGCTCTGGATGCTCCTTCTTTTGCCCCAATGGAAAGATGCTCTTTAGAGAGCAGGAAGAGGCCCCCTGGGCATCTTATCACTTAGCTGGTAAGCACAGCCTTTCTCTGGATTTGGGCTCATCCATCATGGCCTATTAAGTGGCAGTGGCCTGGGGCCATTTTTTGCAGTGAATGGTGACTGATGCTATTTGAAGGTTCTGCAGAGGATGTGTGGGAGGCTCTTCTGCTATGCAGCTCTGTCCTGCTTCCCCATGTGCATAAGGATGGGGGGTCAGTGGTATGTTAGTGGCCACTTGTGGGAGTCAAGGCCCGGAGGTCCACATGTGTTAGTCTATGTCACCCTGATGTGGAAGAGCAACATTGTCACACAGAGAGGAAGAGCGAGTATGGGGAAAACCCACCTGAGCTAAACTCTTGGCCTCTCAGTTGTTATTCTCTCATCCCATAAATATTTATTAGGCACCCACAAGGTGTGGGACACTGCCCAACTCTGGGGGATCAACAGTGACCCAGAAAGGCAGGGCTCTCTGCCCCACTAAAGCTCATGATTTAACAGTGTCTACACTGTCCACTAATGTGGGTTTGTGATTGGCAATCCCCTTGCCAAGCTGCAGCCCTTCAGAAATAATTGATGCTGTGCATCACTAAGCCAGTGGTCATTCTTTTCTTTCCCATGGTGTTTTTGGAAATCTCATGAGCCTGAAGTGTGGTTTGTCCTGTTTGGCAGTGTGCTGGGAATTGCATAGGGTAAGCTCTTTATAATCCTTAGAAGGTCATGGTCTAATTGGAAACCAAACAACTCTCAGATATCATCCCTCGCGAGTTGTCTTTCCTGGCTCTCCCACTGCCCGTCGCAGGCTGAGTTAAGATGTGTCCTTGCATCTCCCTGGACCTCCCTGGACTTCCCTCACCCAGGGCACACCCACCATGTTGTTTAGTGTCTGTTTCCAACACCAGCTGTGGTCTTGTTTCACCCCTGTTGCTTGGTGGATAGTACCTGCTCAGTAAATGTTTGTGATTTGTTTCACCCCTGTTGCTTGGTGAATCGTACCTGCTCAGTAAATGTTTGTGATTTGTTTCACCCCTGTTGCTTGGTGGATATTACCTGCTCAGTAAATGTTTGTGGAAGGAATGCAGTGAATGGATGATTGAATAGGCGAAGAGGCTTAGGAGCGAGCTCTCCCTGCAATGTTAAATGCATGCAAATTAATCTAGTGCAAACTGCGTACATAAGGGCAAAGTGATTTTCCCGATGGAAGTGTACTCAGAAATTTGAAGTGCTTTCAGAATCAGCAGGAAGTCTTATTCATAAGCGTTGTTTTTTTTTAAACAAACTTTGGGCGAGCTGGTCTTGTTACTGAAGTGAAGCAGGTCTCTGGCGAGATGCTGCAGGTCTCTCTACTATTTTATAAACATTGTGGCTACTTGAAATTTCTTGCTCTCTGTGTTTCCTCCTACCCTAGGTGCAGCCCTAATTATTTCTCATTTGGATTATTATATCAACCTCCTAAATGCTCTCCTACCTTCTTATCCATCCATCCGCCTGTGAACACTGAATCTTTTTTCTGAAATGCAAATCAGATCATGGCACGCCCCTGTTAATCACCTGTTACTTGTGGATAAAGCCCAGGTTGCTTAAGCTGGTGTATAAGTCCCTCCATTCCCAATGATCCAGTTTCATATCTCTTCACTCTCATCTATGTTTCAACCAGTTGGGATACTTTTCCCTCCTTTAGATGCCTCCATGACTTTGTAATGCTGTTTTCTTTGTCTGGGACTCTTGTCCCCTCTTCGGCTAGTTAACTCTTGCTCACCATTAAGTATGATTATGAACTCAATACCTAGTTTCACAATCATCCATTTACATGTCTGTCTCTCCTACTAGACTTGGAGTGTTTTAAGGGCAGGAATCATGCTTCCCTCCTCTGTATCTTCAGCCACCTGCTGGGCCTGGCCCATAGCAGCCACTCAGGACCTATTTGTCCAGTGAATGAACACTCAAGGTTTTCTTAATATACTTGTAAATGACAAAGCCTTGAGGAATGGGACAAAGAAATGGCTAACAAAATCAAGCTTCAAATATGGGTCAGTGGATGAGAATGTGGAATCAAACTTGTAAAGCTGTTGTTTAAGAGACAAAAGTATTAGGGTCTTGCATTTAGGTTGCAAAATTTATTCTGCATGTCCGTGCTTGGAAAGCTGGTGGCATCCATCAGTCCATGTGAAAATGGACCAAAGGGTGTTAACAGGCAGAAAGCACCCTTTATGCTAATAATAATGCAGAATAGTGATGAGTTAGTGCTGCTCTGAACTGTGTTGAAAGAACTACAGGACCCTCCCACACATGCGTCCATATACTCACCCACCCACCCACATGTTTGTTTGCTGAGGTAGGCACTAGGGCTCCAATGAGGAACAAACCTAAACTTTGGTCCTGCTCCCACAGACCTTACAATCTAGTGGGGGCCACAGACATTAGGTGACACGACTAGACACAATGACTGCATAATTACAGACAGTTATACATGCTCTAAAGGGAAAGGACGCTCGACAAAGGAGTTGGCCCAGTTGGTCAAGGGGGACTTCCCTGCACTGCTTGAGTGAGTTTTGAGGGATGAGTAGAATCTGACTCAAGAGCTTGATGATTTTCAGGTAGAGAAAGGAGGCTGAGGAGGGAGAACTGAGTTAAACCATTTTTACCATTTTAAGCAATTTTCTCTTTACCAGAGAATGTCTCTTTACCTGGGAAAAGACTGAATGCTTTAATGCAGCATTTATACCACCTGTATCTAAAGACGCAGCACCTGGGAGCCGCGGTTTCGCTGTCCATGGTACTGACAGACCCTCCCAGGTGCATAATTGTTGGCTCCAGTCACCACAGTTTTAGGAAGGCCAGAGAAAGACAAATTGTGAACAGAGGAGAGGGTGATTATTCCAGGAAGGTCACAAGAAGAATGGCAGAGGGCATGTGAGAGCAGCCTTCAAACATCTCAAAGACTATCCTGCGGAAGAGAGACAAGAAGAGCAGGGGCCAGCGGTGAGGTCTGTGAGAGAGAGCCCTTCGCACTACTTCAGGGCAGACTCTTTAAAAAGGACGCTCTTGGTTTCTGGATGGTGTCTACAAAAGCATATCTGCTACGTGACGTGTTTAAGCAGGAACCGGACAGCCATCCTCTGGTTGGAATGAAACAAGGGAAATGCTTTCACGGGGGGTAGCACAGTGGTTGAAAAGCAGCCTGTGGGATGAACCCAGCCCTCAGATGAGTGTTATAAAAATCTAATTAGTTTTCACAGAAATATCTGGATTTGGGTTTCTTTTTTTCTTTAAAGCCAGAAGAACAGGTTCATAGGGCCAGTACTCTAGAACTGCAATGATTGTGTGCAGCTGAGACAAGCTGGTATGAGTATCCTATTGCTGCCACCACTAATTACCAAAGAGTTAGCTGCTTAAAGCAATGTGAATTCATTCTCTCACAGGTCTGGAGGTCAGAAATCTGAACTGGATTTCACTATACTCAAATCAAGTTGTTGACAGCGCTGCCTTCTTTCTGGAGGCTCTAGAGGAGAAGGATTTCCAGCTTCTAGAAGCTGCCGCCTTCTTTGGCCCCTGGCCCCTTCCTCCATCTACAAAGCCAGTGGCCTAGCATCTTCAGTTCTTGCTGGCCACTTCCATCATCACAGCTCTTTAAAGGACGCTTTTCATTACTTTGGGCCCATCCAGATAATCCAGGCTGATGTCCCCATCTCAGGGGACATCACACCTGTAAAATCCCTTTTACCATGTAAGGTAACATATTCACAGCTTCTAGGGATTAGGATGTGGACGTATTTGAGGGACCGTATCTGCCTCCCATATATGGTCACCTTTTTAGATTCCACTGAGTTGGCTTTATGTGTTCCCTTTACCCACCTCTCCACTGTCAACATGTGCATTCCTGATCCCTGAGTTAGAGGGCTGAGTGAGATGACTGCTTGTCCTAAGAAGATTTTATAACTAGAAATGATATTTAACATATGAATGAGGACTTGATGCATTAATAAAAGCCTTCTTCCTTGGGAAGCTAGAGGTCAAGGGTAAAGGGAATGAAGGGAAAGTTTAAAAGTTGTTTAGAGGTGTGGGCTTTATTGCTTGCAAGATGCAACATAATCATGTTATTGAGCATGTGCTCTGTTCTGTACAGGATTAAAGAATATGTAAGACAAGGCAGAAGGCAGTGGAAACTTCTCCCACTGAAGAAATATGTTAGAATGCAAGTAAGCAGGAATGATGTGATTATAGAAACACCCTGGAGTGTGCTGTAACTTTATTTAAAAAGCCTGACTCACTCACCAATGTCCCTGCTTAAACCAGGATACTAACAAATTAGTTGCGTCACACCTTGTAGCTGACGGTGATCTGCTGGGACTGAGGACATTTTATCTATGACATTGTCTCCAGCCTTCAGGTTTCGTTTTATTTATTTATTTATTTTTTGGTCTGGCTGCAGAGATTAAGGCGTTCTAGGGTTGTAACTAAGAGAATATGGTGTCGTGTGTGATTAAGTACTTACCTGTGTGGCACATACAGGTGCTAAGGGGTTTGGGACGGCATCATGGTGAACCAGCCCTGAAGGGCACTGCATGAATCTCACCGCTTCACAAAGCAGATGCCTACTTTCTGGTTCAGCATTTGGGCATCGGGCAGAAGTAACCAACTGGGATACCGGAGATTGAAAAATAATTCATTGGCAGGTGTGGCAGTTTGATATTATTTATGAATTCCAAAAAGACATATTGTTTGTGTTTGTAAACTGGTCTGTTCCTCTGGGTGTGACACCCTTTGATTGCATTAGATTCAGCTGAGATGACTTTGATTAAATTATGTTAAGATTAGGGCTTTGATTCGGCTACATCATTAGGCATGCAGGTGGAGTCCCCACCCCCTTGGTAGGCCAGACTCTTACATGGAAGTAGATACACAGAGAAAAAGATACTGCAAAAGAGAGAACTTGATTTTGATGCTGGAGCCCTGGGGAGAGTTGAGCCATTTGTCTGATAGTTTACAGCTGACCTTGTGAAGAGAACAGAGCAGCTGAGCCCAGAAAGAAACCAACCCCAGGAAGAGAGACAAGACTTATGCCAGCCTACAGCTGAGATGGGAAGAAGCTGGACTCACGGAGCCTTAAGAGGGAAGAGGAAGGCTGAACCCCCACAGATGTTGCCTGCCATCTTCGTCAACACGTGGCAACAGACTTTGGGTGAGAAAGTACCTCTTCTAGTACCTTGAGTTGGGCTCTTTAGGGCCTTGTGACTGTAAGCTTTTACCCCAAAATAAATACCCTTTATAAAAGCCAACAGATTTCTGGTACTTTGCATCAGCACCGCTTTGGCTGACTAATACAGCAGGTTTCAGGGATGGTCTGAAAAAGGAAGGTTCCGCCACAACAGCAAGGCAGGCCTCTCTAGCTGGGGCCTCAAGGATCAGGATCTGATGGGCACTTCCTGGGCACTTCCTCAGCACCCAGTGATCACGGTGAATCCGGTCAGACCTGTGACTTTCCCCTTGAGATGTGATTTCCTGGGGCATGAGTAGGATGAGTTGGGTCCAGTCTCTGGCCACGAGAGGACGGATACCTTGATCGAGGGACCCACCCAGACTGTGTGTGATTCTGGAGAGATGATTCCCCAAAGGAAGTAGAATGCTGTTCCAGAGAAGAAGGGTTGGATATTGATGTCAGCTGCATCTCTTGCTTGAAATGATTCTTAGAGTCAAGGCCCAGGACATCCCACAGGCATCTACCATCTTCCTAAGTACTTAAGGTGAGAGCCCTTAATGAGCTGATTCAACTTGGTGGAGTCCAATTCCCTTTCTGGGCTCCAGTTTCCTCTGTAAATCAAGGGGGGCAGCCCAGAGGATCTCTCAGTTTTCCCTCACCTCCAAATCTAGAATTCTTTCTAGCACAAACACCTGGGGAGATAATTATAGTATTCAAGAAGTTAGATTTAACATTCCCTGCAATCAATAAGAGCCATCTTCAGAATAAAGGCACAAAGATTTACCTATAATTGAAAATTGATTTATGTATCAGAAAAAGAGGAAAGGTGGGAGATTATCTCCCAGTTCCTTGTGGGGTGACTGATGCCAAGGATGAGTGTGGCATTGATGGCTGGAAGCATTGGGAATGACCTCATTAGTAGCCCAGCAAACTTGTACATGTTAGCACACGGGGGCTGCCATATTACACAACTCCTGATGGCTGGTGGGGTGGGAGCTATGCTCATAGAATACACTATGAATGCTGCCCCCTGGAGTTGTGCAAAGTGGCACCCCTGTCCAGGGGGCCATTGCAGCATAAATATAAGTCATCCCCTGAGAGTCAAGGTAAGAACCTTCACTTGTTGGGCAGATGCCTGGGTTTTGAGGTCTGCTCTTTTTGAAGCCTCTGCAATCTCCTTCCTGAGCTGAGTCCTAGTCATCCCTTGTTCACAGTGCATAGCCATGATATTCAGAGTAATAATAATGGTTGGAAGCATTAGTGGATCACCTGCAAAGTGCTAAGAACTGCATTAAACACTTCATATACGTTATTTAATTTTGCAATAATTTTCAGAGATAAGCACTGTTATTAATCCTCTCAAGACTCCAAATACTCTTTTATCTCTGGAACAGGTTCTTATACTGAAATCTCTAGTGGAGTCAGAAAAATAAGAATGTGGGGATTTGTCTAGGTGGGGATTATTCTTGCAAAGTGGACAGAATGAAATGGTCAGATAATTAATAATAATAAATAAGACCAGACAGTTCTTGTTTTGTCTGCATTTTCCAGACTGGAAAACAGCAGCCCAGAGTGTTCCCAAAGGCATGACACTAGGAAGTAGAGAGCAGGAATTCGAACCCAGAACAGACTGACTTCAAAGCCTGAGCTTATCTCCTTTGGCCTTGCTGCCCACACATAGAGCCAAGGGGTCTGTGAATTGGTCTGGCTCAAGGTGTCTTCTCCATGCCAAGCCAACATCTTTAGGAACCTCAGGTGGGGTGTGTTTGGCTGTCATCCACCCATTTCCACCTCCTGCTAGTCTTTCCTGCTGGGTCTGCCTCGGGCCATGTAACTTCCTGCTGGAAAGATCAGTTTGGCGGAGTTTTGCTCATTTGAGCAGAGGCACTGAGAACATTGGGGTGACAATGGGAGGTTGAGTTTTGCAATGCATACTTGTATCAGTGAATCTGAGAAAGAACCCCGAGGGGCATCCTGGGCAGGTGGAGCCTGATCTTGCCGAGGTCTCTTGTCCCCGTTATCACTGCCCTCTCCTGATCTGTGTCTAGGGGTTATGCTGTCCTTGAGCACTGAGTTGCATTGCAATTAAAAGGCCACTTATGATTTTGCAGTGAGCATGCCCTTCTTAAGGTGTGTCTTTGCACCTGCCTGCTTTTGCATTTTAAAAATATCCACCTCCTCTTAGCTGTTAATCCTCACTTCATCCTTATCTACTTCCTGCCTCTCTCTGTGTGCCAACTCTATTAGGCTCTCTATGATTATACATTTTAAAACATTTATTTATTTTGACTAGGCAATACACACATGTGATAAAAAAAAAAAAAAGTTAATCAGCTCACCATGTGTACAGCAAGCATTTCTCTTTCCTAATCTCCTTTCCTGGCAGAAAAGCCATCTCTATTTCTCGTCCATCGCTTTGTCCCTGTGTCTGGCAGGTTAAGCCTTAGGCACTCGGCTCTCTTAGAGGACAAAGTGGTTGCCTATTGGCAATTTCTCATGATTCAATCAAAGTCAAGCATAAATATTGGACCTATATCTTAGAGCTGAATGATAGGTAGCATATTTTTATGTATGTTTTCTGTCTCCCCCACCAGAATTTTAAATCTCATGGAGCGAGGTCGTTTTGTTTATTTATTTGTTGTTGTTCACTGTTTTATCCTCAGTTCTAGCCATCAGAAAAGACTCAATAAATAAATGAATATACCACTCTCTTTTCCGAGTTGGCAGCCAATTCTGGAGCCTGCTCTATGCCTTGCCTTCCTCACTTTGCACTAGGTTTAACAAATCGTTCTTTGTCAGCATGTGGAAATCTGCCTCATGTTCTCCTCAGCTGCATAGTGTGACATGGTGAGATGTACCCCAACTGATGTCACCAGCATCCCAATTGGTGTGACCAATACCCTTCTGATGGCCATCTTAGTCTTCCCCCAGTTTTTTCCATTATAAACAAAGATGCGGTTAACATCATGCATAGACTTCTTTCTGTACGAGTGTGAGAACCCGTGGGACGTTTCCTTGGGTCTGAGGCCCTGTTATTTTGAGTAGATGTTGCCTAATTGTTTTATGGTATGCCCAGGAAGGAATCACAGTTCTCCTGGGTTGGGTACCCTGTCTCTTGGTTGCTACTGTTGGAAAACAACCACCTGCTTCTTGGGCTCTGCAGAGCTGCGGCAGCAGGGGGGCAGAGTGTGATTGCACGCTGCTCAGGCTTCTTCAAATTTGTCTTGTTACAACCGTGGTCACCCGCCGTCCATGCTTTGCATGTTAACCTGTTACATTTATATTAGAAGATGGATTTCTCAGCATGATGCAACCAAATTAGCTTTGCTGTTGGAAGCCACCATAGGATGCTAGTTGGGGCACAGCTGCTGCATGGGCATGAGATATCAAAACAAGGGAGGGTGGCATTGCCATAAAATCACAATCTCTCTTAGGAACCGGAGCTGTCAGGGCACAAGAGAGCAGTTTTCCTCCATTAGCTTCAGGCCCCCTCTCCTCTCCCTGGAATTCTTGCTCCTTCCCACAACATGTCCAGGTTCAGCTCACTTTCCTTGAGTGCCTAATGTGTGCAGCCACTTTCTGCACAAGATCTAATTTAATGGTCTTAAGAGTCCTGTGAAACAGGTTCTATCCATGCCTTGTAGATGATGTAACTGAGGCTCAGAGTGATGGAATGAATTGCCAGAATAAGCTTTTAAAAATACAGATGAGAAAAAGTCACCTCCTGCTTAAGAGCTGCCAATTTAAAGCCTCCCTCCCTCTGCAGTGGCCTTCTTTCTGTCGCTCAAATCCTCCTCAGATCCTTTGCAATTTTACTTCCTTCTGCCTAGAACATTTCCTCTGCCCTAAATTTCACATGGTTGGTTCCTTCTAGTCATAGCTCAAATGCCAACCTCTTTAGGGGTCTCAGTTCTTCTTTGATCATGTCCCTCCCCATCATAGTCTATCTCCTTGTCCCATTTTATCTTGCACACAGCTCTCCTCTCTACCTGAGTAATTGTTTTAGTTGTTCACATGTCCTTTCTATTTGTTGAAGTAGATTTTGGGGTAGCTTCTTAAAAACTTACCTGGGTGGATGCTCATTAGACTGAGATGGTCCATTCAAGACTTGACTAAGGGCCAGGAAGACAAGGTAGATGAGCTCTCTGGCTGCAGTTAGGATGGTCTTCTGCATTCCTGGGACCATTTTGCTTAGATTGACCACTGAGTCTTGTCACTTTGCATTTGAGGTCCTTGTTCCTCTCTTATGAAAAAGTAGGTTATTATTACAAAACATATAGCCCTACCTGGGTCTTCATTGAAGGGAAAACAAATATTGGTCAGTGCTGGCCAAAGCTGTAAGATGAGGTTGAAAGTTATCCCCTTAAGAATCTATGGTTTCAAAGGTAATTTATTCACACAGTCATATATGGGAGCGTGTTTGCTCTAGAAATAAATAATTTCAAAACAAAATATGAACATGTCACCCCATTGGATGAAACCTTCAGTATTTCCCTTTTGTTTCCAGGTTTGAAAGTCCAAAGTACTTAATGGAACTTATAATGCACATTTCAAAGTGGCAGAAACAGGCTGAGGCTGGCCCACAGATGAGACTGACTGCACCTGAGTGGTGCTTTAAACTGCTTTGAATTGATTTCCATCATTTAAAAATCAAGACATATTACAAGATATTTTGAGTTTTTTACTCATCTTGGAAATTTAGAAACTCTGGTGGGCAATGCTGTCTTTTGACATGGCAACAATCAGATCAGAGAGATGGAGAGTGACTTATTTCTCTAGGTTGGTCATGCACCTAACCTTCCTGCCCACTTCACTAAGCTTATGTCACCTGCCTGGTCCCTGTGGGCATTTGATTTTGTGAGCTTCCCTGTGACATTTTTCATTCATTATCCTTCAGATTGAGAGAAGCAGGGAATGCGAATGATAATAAAAGTTACATCCATGTTTGTTAATTTGTGTAATTACCCAAGTTTACCAATACAAAAAGCAGAGGTCTGAGAGAGAACAGGTGAGGAAGCAATATTTAAGATGACATTGGCTCAGAATATAAGTAGCTTTGTATAGCTACAGGTTCCCTCTTGCCATTTTGTATACCAGTACTTATTTAAAACAAGTACCAGTAAGGAAACAATTACTTGAAGTGATTGCTTTAAGTGATTGCTGGGCTTATTTTTTTCCCCAAAGAATTGTTTTAATTGATTAATAACCCACACATAAGCTTGTGTTCCTTCTGGTCCAGTCTCAGGACTGTGTTAAATTCTGAGAAATGCAGGTAATAGTTATTAAAAAGATATTTCCATCTTTACTCATGTCTTTTTAACAACATTAATGAGGAATTAATTTATAATGCACTTCAAGTAACAATCCTCAACATTCTCTTTCCTCTCCACTTCTATTCTCGCTTGCCCCATGTGGTAGGCTGAATAAGGGCCCCCTAAAATGTTCACATCCTAATCCCTGGATCCTGTGACTATGTTTCCTTATATGGCAAAAGGGACTTTGTAGAAGTGACTAAATTAAGGCTCTTGAGACAGGAGCTTATCTTGGATTATCCAGGTGGGTTCAATGATATAATCATAAATTTCTGCATACAAGGAAGGCAGAGGGAGATCCTACAGGAGAAGAATAGTGCAATGTGATAACTGAAGCAAGGTGCTATGCTTCTTGCCTTGAAAATGGAGGGAGGGGCCATTAGCCAAGGAATGCAAGGGATGCAGCTCTAGAAACTGGAAAAGGCAAGGAAATGGATCTTCTAGATCCTTCGGAGGGAGTATACTCCTGCTGACACCTTGACTTCAGCCCAGTAGAAGTGATTTAAGATTTCTGAACTCCGCAACAGTAAGAGAATAAATGTGTGTTATTTTAAGCCATCAAATTTGTGGTAATTCATTATAGCAGCCATAGCAAACTAATACATCCCATCACCAGTCTCTTTTTGTATATATTCTCAAGCCTTTCCATGAAACTTTTCCAGACCCCTTTTGAGTCCGTTTTATGGGCAATAGTGAGGCAACACACTCAGGGCACCAGGAGGAAAAAAAAAACACCTTCTTTTTCCATCCCATGACTCCTTTCCAGGAGGGACACAACTACATGATTTGTTATTCACAAAGACTTGACCAAAATCAATGGGAGAATCAACAAGTCAGTACAACCCACCATCTTTCTCAAGTATTCACACCAAAGCTATTTCCATTATACATGACTCAATTTCTTTGCTTTTATGACCTCATTCTCTGCTGCACAAGCCCACCTAAACAATTCCCTAAGCTTCTTCAGTCATAGTGCGATCTAGACCATGTGTGGCACTGCCGCTAATTACCCTGCTTCATTTGCATGGGGTTTTACTCATTTTAATGTCATTAGTATAAAGTGGGAGTCTCATTGCCAAGGCAACCAGAAGTGGGAGCATGTACAATTTCAGCCTTGTCCAAGAACTCAAATTTACTTGGTATACTCCCACTGTGTTCTTGGTTTTCCTGTCTTCTGTAGCCAAAAGAATGCAAACGATTCCATGCTCATCCCTGGTTTTTTTCTCTTTCTATTAATGTTTGAACAGACCTATACAGTTTCTCCTGAGTCCACTAACTTAGTTCTTATTTGCTCTTTAATAACCCTATCTTTACCTTTTTCCATATAATAGATTTCCTATATGAAATCTCTCTACGATAATTATAACCTTCAACACATTCTTCATGGATGTTTCTCTTTCTTCCACCCACTCCACCATTCTATGCCTCCCCCATTGGAATTGAAATCCAGGATTTCTTTTTCCTCCTACCCTCAGGGCTAGATCGCTCAAAAATAACTGGAGGATGAGGGACTCCATACGCCCCATTTGGAAAGTCACGTGAAAACCTCCAGAAAGCATAGTTCTAATTTTAGTTTGAGTCCTAATGTCCATAATTGTCCATCTCTACAGCCCCACACTCACTCCACTGCAATATGCCATATTTTTCTAGTAGTTAGTCCTTGAAAGTTCCTTTACTTTATAAAATACTGATGAATTTTTAAATGAATAAAGAGGCTCATGGTGTCTTATAGGGAAATTACCTTTCTCATAGAGATCATAATATGGCGGTCCATTGGGCAATTCTGGTTTACAAATGTGTTCTATTTCACCTACATAAGATCTAAAATGTGAACGAGCTGCCAACTTTAAAAATAGAACGATTTCACACAGAATCCTGATTTCTGGTCTATCTTGAAATGCTGAAAAATCTGGCACCAATAAAGCTTGTGTTTCTGTATGGCCACAGACGGCTGGAATTGAGAAGAGCTTGTCCCTTTGGATGAGGCAGCAATCTTTAGTTCATCTAAGTCTGGTCATTACTCAATTTTTTACCTGCCTGGTTTCTGTAGACATCTGAGTTTACAACTTCTTTCAAAGAGTTCCGAGCACAGGGAAGAAGGCACCGTGTAGATGCCCACATCGACCCCTCCCTCACCCACCTGCCCTGTGAATTTCCATTTTCTACACCTTGAAACCGGTCCTTTGGCCTCCAGTGATGAGGGCCGTTGGCCTCCAGTGATGAGGGCCTTGTTGCCTTCCCACATCTCCGTTCCTTCTGTTATCAGCCCTCTTAGGAAAGTACTTACACAGATGGAGATAACTTTTCATCCCTTAAGTTCTTCCTCTTCTCATTTGGAGCTACTCATAGGACATCTGTTTGGATTATCCTATCCCTCCTACACTTGGTTTCCACTGCATTCCCAAGGGCTTGGGCCCTCCAACGGCTGTCAACTCAAGATTTGCAGTGAGTTAGTTATGAAGTACAGGCACACAGATGCTTCCTCATCTTGAAACATTCTCTGGTTATTTCATGCCGTTTAAACACTCCGGTCTGATGTGTGAAGCCATCTGAGAAATTTCTCAAGCCTCACCTGGTAAGACCCAAAGGATGTTGGTTTAGTTTCTATGATGATAACTATGTGGAAAATGATGACAATATTAGTAACTACCTTTTATTGTAAAACTGCTATATACCAGGATAAAGGAATAACAAACAACATTGTCTTTAATATTAATTCAAAGTAAGCACCATTCCAGTTAAAGATGGGAAAACTGAGGCCCAGAGTAGTTGAACATATTCTCAAAATATTCTCCACTGAGGTGAATGCTGTGTTGTCTCCCCAAAATTCATTTATCTGTCTGTTGGTAACTATGGTGACTTGGAGCTATGTACCCCAGGAAAAAGCGTTTTTAAATCTAATCCATTCCTGTGGGTGTGAACTCATTGTAAATAGCATCTTTTGATGAGATTGCTTCATTTAAGGTGTTGCCTAATTGAACAAGGATTCAGACACATAGAAAGCCAGCGGGAGAAGCCGGAAGTCAATGGAACCCCAAGAAGCCAGGAGAGGTTGCCATGTGCATTGCCATCTGAAAGAAAAGCCAAGGAGGAAGGATCACTGGCAGCCAGCCCCAGAATGCCACAGTATTCTGGGAGAAAGCACTGCCTAGATGATGCCTTGATTTTGGACTTCTTCTATCCTCAAAACACTGAGCAAATAAATTGCGGTTGTTTAAGCCAACCCATTATATGGTGTCTATTTTAGCAGCTGGGAACCTAAAATAGTAACTATCATCACTTTCTTTTGGTTATCCATCCCTACCCCATGAAGCTCATGTCCTTTGGGGAAAGCAGGCCATGTGAGTCAGGATTAAGTCAATCAGGGTAATTCCCATCCATTAGCCACAGTGATTGGTTCATTCATTGGCATGAGTCATAGTTCAGAACAATGATATTGGAGGAGATTTGGCTGTAGAGCTTCTGAGATCCTTCTGAAGAGACCCTGATCTTATTACCCAGAGCATGCGTAAAGATGCATGTGATTTCTGGAGTGGCTGGCAGGTTCCCATCTTGTGTCCGTGAAGCATAGCTTGAACATAGGGGACGTAGAGCGTAGAGTTGGAAAGAACAAAATCGTGATGGCATCATTGGTCCATCGACTCAAAACAATCCTGAAGCCAACCTTGCCATGGGTCATTCCAGCCACATGAGCTGATGTGTCTTCTTTATTGTTTAAAATGGTTTGTGTTTTCTGTCATTCCCACCAGATGAACCCTGTCTGATGGACACACTCAGCTAGTAAATAATGGAACCATGATTCAAACCCAGAATGCTTAGGCTCCAAAGTCTATGTTATTTCTACTATTCTCTGCAAGCTTTGAATAGACCCTCTTGGATAGAATCATGGGATCTCAGAGCTGAAAGAGACCCACAAGATTGTCCAGTTCTGACTCTGCTTTTACAGGTGGGGAAACTGAGGCCAAGAAAGAAAAAGTAACTTGTCCAAGTCAATTGGTGTTCAAGCCTGACCTCAGGCACTGCCTTTTTTCACCACACCACAGCACCTTTATTCCCTTTACTGTTTATCAAACTAGTTATGTGGATTCTTCTCAGGGATGCACAGCATGGTATACAGACCATGGAGATGTTGGGTGGTGGGTGCAGTAGTCTATGATGTCTATTGCAGTGAACACTGGGACCAAAACAATGGGAATCAAAAGTTAAAGATACTCAGAGTTGCCTCCGTTTATGGAAAGAGAGAAGGGCGTGAGTGAGGACAATGGGGCAGGGAACGAGAAGAAAAAGGAGAGAGAAAGAGGAAAGAGGTGCTTATGGGATGCCGTTCAAACACAAAGGAGCGTGAAAGATGGGAGAGAGGAGCCCTTGCCTTCCTCCGCCTTAGCACAGTGAAATCACTGTGGGTCAGATAGGCTGCAGGGGCCAGAACACTTCCTCTCTCTTCTCGATTTCCTTCGATGTTCTCTGACAAAGTGCCCTTAAGGTATTCCAAGGCCACTTGATCATGTTTTAGAACATAACTCAGTGCTCAGTACTTCAAACAAGTGCCCACCAGTGTGGGGAGAGATGTCGTAAATAATTTCAGAGAAATTTCAAGAGAGAATATCGGATTTTTTACATTTTCTCTTGATATCTGAGCCATAACTGCTTCTTACATTCCTTTTGGGGGGGAGAAGAAATGTGCTTTCTCTGTGGTAGTAGGAGCAGCAGAAGCAGCAGCTGCTATATGAGAGTTGCCCATGTGCAGAGGGCAAAACAATGCCCCCCAGAGTCCACATCCAATCCCTGAACCTGTGGGCGTGTCACCTCATGTGGCAAAGGGACGTGGCAGCTGGGATGAAGAATTGAGATGGGGAGAGTCTCCGGGCTTATCCAGGGCAGGGGGCGATGTAACCAGAAGGGTCTTTACAGATGAAGGAGGGATAGGCAGGAGGCTCAGAGTGAGAGTTGGTTCTGGGATAGAAGCAGAGGAAAAAGGTCTGAGTGATGTGATTGCTGGAAGGGGGCCCCAACCCAAGGAACGCAGGAAGCCCTTGAAGCTGGAAAAGGCAAAGAGGAAATTTCTCCCCTTGAGAGTCCAGAAGGACACGGACCTGGCAGCACCATGGTTTTAGCACCGTGAGACCCATTTCAGACTTCTGACGTCCAGAACTGTAGGATGGTCACTGTGTGTTGTTTTCAACCACTTCATTTGTGCTGATTTGTTATAGCAGCAAAAGGAAACAAACACACCACGTGTCAGGACTGAGCTCAATGTTCAGCATACGCATCTAGCTTCCTTTTCATCAGCCCCTCATTTTAGATTACAAACGGCTGCTTAGAGTGGTTAAGGGTTGAGCAAGGATTCGCACCCAGGCAGTCTGAGTCCAGCAGTGGGGCCCTTGTCCACTGGCCTCTCCTGCCTCCCTAATGTACCTGGGAACTCTTAGACATCAAAATGTCCTTCTTGGCCCAGCAAGGGCCTGGGAAGCTGCCTTAACTGTAAAGTTCCGTGCTGTTCTGAGGGAAATACTTCAGCTGTCTAATAGGCATCGTGATGTGTGGAACGTCCAGCTTAGCTCTGATTGTTCTCCCGATGCAGGGCTCAAGCTGACCCTGACTCAGGGAATGAGGGACCCAGGCATCCTTGTGCTTTCCCCACCTGCAGCCTTTTCTTCCTCCACCAGCCGTGCAGGAGGTCAGCTGTGAGCAGCAGGGAGGGGAGGCCATGCTTGAAATTGGCAAAGTACAGCACCTGAGTCTGGGGCGGGGCGGGGCAGCAGGAGGGAGTAATTGTGCCCCTTGTCAGAACTATCCCGAGAGTTGGGAGAGGAAGAGTCGGAGGGGAGTACCCACTGCTCTGAAAAGGAAATAAAGGGCATTGAGGGGGTGAGGGTGGGCAATTTGCC
>JAQZBX010059800.1:0-17444 GCA_029593785.1 Cabassous unicinctus
GGTGGATAGAGGTGGAAGAAATATTCTTTTTCCCATCCCACTTGATTAAGGCATCAGATATTTATAGACATTAGTTTATTCACAGGTAGAATGAAGATAAGAAATGTTGTATTACCATGTGATTTTAAAAAAAAAATCTCATTCGCAGACATTATTGAATCCATAGTCAGTGATGATAAGCCTGCATATGTTTTTTCCTATCCAATACTGGATAAAGTTAGTAATATTACATTACAAATTTCTTGTCTCCCCAAAGTCTTGTGAATTATACCACAAATTAAAAGTTTAAATTAAAAAAACTGCTGTACTACCTTTTAAATCTTAACCCTAAAAGCTCATGAAAAATATATACACTTTGGGATAGGGAACAGATAATTAATGGTTGCCTATAATTCTGAAGCTGAGCATGTTCAATCTGGGTAATTACACCAAATCAGGCAGAAACACTATTATCAGCTGTTAAATGCTATTGTACCGCTAGGCTTTTTACCTTTGTTTTTCCACTTGAGATGAGACATGACATTTTAATTGAATATATCCTCAAATTGATGACAAATTTTAAAATATACAAAAGTACTTTCCCCCTACTGAGTACTCAAGAGCAGTTCTAAAAGTAGCTGAGACCAATCTCACCCATCTATAGGTAATGATGTATTTTACCTGATTCTTCCAAAGTGTGTTCTGGAGGGGCACCAAAGACCTCTATATTTATAATTCATGTTTTAAATTTAAAAAAAAATGCCTTCCAAATCAATTTTTGCTTCTTTTATTCCCATTCATTCACTGGTATGTTTGACTTAGGCCTGACTGAGAGGACAAGATTGAGCCGCAGAACATTCTAGTAGTAAGTACATGAGGGGAGGTACTGTCTAATATCCTCTTTTGGAGATGAGGACACTGAAATTACTCAAAGAATTTAGTACTCTTATTTTGTCATCATCCAGCAGCTTGCTTGCAATCTATCTTGAATAAGTCCTAGTATCTGGTTCCCATCAAGTAGTGTGAGTCCAACTCTGAAACTGTCCCAGTTTCAAGGTGAGAGCTCAGTCTGCTGTCAGCAATTTGCAAGCATTGAGATGGTGAACACTACTCAAACTATTTTTTATAAAAATGATTTTATGCTTATCACTGAACTTCAGTGTTGCACAATAGTCATAGCAGCTTTGAAAATACATGAAATGATAGTTAAGATAACTAGTCAGAGAGATTGATAATAAATGAAAGGTAAGAAGATAAACAAAGATGTAGGTAGAGATTGATGTGTGATTTCAATTTCTTCCAAAAGTGTTTTATTGACCTATTCTTCTCCCCTATATTTGATAGTCAATATGGGCATAGAAGAGACTGAAAACTCAGGAGAAAAAAGGTTAAAAAGTACAAATTAGAACTACCACTTTACCTGCTCCTCCAATTATTCTCTTTCCTTATTTTATATTTTTAAAACCCTTATCTATGAAGAAGTTTTGAGTGAAGTAACATCTATTCTTACTTCAAAGCTCTTCACTCAAAAGATCTAGAAATAACTATTTAGATCAAGAACAGAACACAACATAAAAATAATATGTTTGTGAATTTCATCCATTGACGGTTATTCTGAAAAAAGGAGATGGGACTAAGTTGAGAAAAAAGAAGGAGGAAGTTAAAGATGATCATAGTACCATATAGAACATTTGCAGCTATAACACTGCTGTTTGGAGAAAACTTACTGTTTCAGCAGTTATATATATTTAACTTGCAGTGATGCTGGGACATCTAATTGAAATGGACTAATAGGCAGGAAGAGGTCTGGCTCATAACCTCAAAAAATTCTAGTTAAAGCAATTTAGACTGTGCAAGTTTCTCAAGGGACAGTTAAGCAAACAGAGGACAAAGGGTCAAGAACCAGACCTTAGACAATGCTCATGTTTTAAAAAATGAGATAAAAAATTAAGAAATCATAAGGAGAAATCAACAAAAGGCGCATAGGAGTTGAAATCGAAGATAAAAATCAAGATAATGTAGCATTACCAAAGTCAAGGCGGAAAAGCAGCTGTGGAAAGTCTACTCTTAAATGAGTTTGAAGCACCGGGAATGACAGTGGGGGTTCAATGCACCCGATACAACCAGCATAACTTGGAGTCATTTGAGCTTCCGCAATTTCTCTCTCACAATATTTCCCTCTGAGAATTCATAATTGTAAACTTCTCTCCTGGCCTGAGCCCCATAATCAAACTTCTGGAGTTATTCAGGGTTGAAATGAAAGGACACAAACATCATCAAAAATGGTTTTACCCTGGATGGATGTAGACAGCTGTACAAAGATAAACATTGAGCATTAAAATAATTGTAGAATATATATCTTATTTTTCATGCTTACCTTTCCTTTTGACTCATTATTTTCTCAGTTGATCTGATGACTTTTACAACTTGATTTCTTCTTTTATGGTCTGCTTCCACAGTGCTGTCAAGATTGTGTACAGATTTTAATCCTAGATTTTCAGATCTCAGAGGTAGCTTGGACAACATCTGATTTAGCCTCATTCCAAGGGAAAGAAGCAGATACAAACAGTCTTAGTGTTTTGACAAAGAACACAGCAAACTGGTTTCAGAGGCTGGTTTGAAGTTTCCTGATTGACATTATGAGTTAACTAAGACTTCTCTTATCTAAAGGGCATATTTGCATTATATCAAAGACAGAGACATTTTAATAGAATGTAATAATGGCTAGAACTTGGCCTTACCATAACTGTGTGACCTTGGATAAATCACTTTAACTTTTAGCACCTCATTTTTCTCATATAGAAATAAGGATTATGAGAATGGTATTTCTTTCATAGGACTGCTGTGAAGAATAAATGTGCCAGCACACAAAACTCTTAGAACTGTGCCTGCAAGTAGCAAGTAGTCAACATGTGTTAGCTCCGTTGTTGTTATTATTTTTGCCTAGTATGTAGGAGAAAATTTCCAGAACACCTGGACTTTAGTACTAAACAAACTTTTCTTGAGGAATGCAAAATGTTGTGTACAATTAATTTAATAAAATTAAACATAAGTTAGGTTTGTGAGAAGTCTATGGACTAAGTCTATGGTCTAAGACCCTACTATGATTCTAGCTCTGCTACTTATTATCTGGGCACATTTGGAAAGTCTTTGAAGGTTTGAGTTGCACTTCCTTCTTTTGTAAAGAAGCACAGGAAACGATTTCTTTCTCATGGAATTACTGTGGAGATCAGATAATACATTTGAAAGAATTGTATAAATTATAAAGTTCTGTATACATGCAAGATATTATTTTTCTCATTTTACTCCTCACGGACACGAAATCCAAAGAAACCCTATCCCACAAAATTATTGCTTTAAATAGAGTATGGAAGCAGGCTGTGATAACACCATCATTTTCTTTTGCTCACACAATACCTCACTTCCTTGTACTTCCTTCTCTCCTTTCCCTATTTTCCCTTCTTTTTTCTCCTTTCTCTCCCCTCCCCTCCCTTCTTTTCCCCTTCCATTGTTCCATTCTGTTTCCCTCCCTCCCTCCCTCCCTCCCTCCCTCCCTCCCTTCCTTCCTTCCTTCCTTCCTTCCTTCCTTCCTTCCTTCCTTCCTTCCTTCCTTCCTCTGATTGTTTTCTGAATGCTATTATGTGCCAGGTTCTGTGCTATAAATATTGCAAATACAAAAATAATAAAATCATTTTTATCTCTCGAGGGAATGGCATTGTGTAGTATGGGAGACAACACATAAAAAGTAATACATTATGTGACATGATAATTGCAACAATAAATATGTGAACTAGGTAGGGCTTTTGTTATACAATTATTGTATTGGATTTTTGGAATACAGAAAGCAAAAGTTCAGTTTTAATCATGGAATCGTAAGTATAGTGGCATAGCATTCACTATATATTTAGGGTGCTCAGTAATTATTTTTAACTGATTATAATGCAAATGTATAAATATACATTTTTGTATATAGGTGAGAGGTGTTTGATTAGGTATTTAACAAAAATTTTATGAAACAGCAATATGAAATTTTCTGAAATCTACATATAATCATGGTTATTCATATTAATATTATTAAAATTTGTCTACTATGAACTATGAAAGGAAGACTCTAAAATATTCTTACCAACATCTAAATTCCAAATAAGTCCTTTCTATCTCTGAATCCAACATAGAGACACATGATGATGAAGTTTTGTCTCTAATGACAATTAAGTAACAACATTTAAAATTTCATTGTCAGCATGGAGAAATACTGAAGTAGAAATATTTTAGCCTTTTACAAACTTGTAATCCAACGAAAAAGAAACAAAACATTATATTCTCATATAACTTTATCTGTGTTGAGATACAAGAACATCAGTGAAGAAGAGTACAATTCATTGAGATAATTATAGTTGGGTGACTTCTGAGGACTGCAAACGGAATTCCAGAAAGTGTTCAAATAAGACTTTAGTCTCCCTTTTTGCATCCTATTCTCACACTTATTTCTTTAGTTATCTGTGGCAATTGGGTCATATGGTAACCAGCTCCCCCTTCTTAACTGTGTCATCATTGAACATCTTTCCATGTGCCCCAGTCTTTTCATCCACCCGTCTGTCTAACTGCTCCATTCGCCTCCTGCCGTGTCTCATTCCAGTCTGCTTCTAACTCAGTTTTGCTCTCACCCACCTCTTCCTTTTATGCACTAAAGCACAGTGAGCTCAAAATGGCATCAAACAGAGCTTCCCTTTACTGGAAGGATCACAACACCATTGCTGAAAATATAGGACGTTTCTAAGTTGATCCAGCTTCCTTGTCTTTCTGTCTGCTAGTTAAATGTCATTTTTGAAAGAATGCACGTTGCTTAATTCAGATTGTATTACTTCAAGTGATGCTTCCTTTGTTGAATTTGAAGATTTGTTTCTGGTTCTTCTCAAACTGAATATTTTATATTATACTATATTACATTATATTATAATTATATTATATTCACACAAACTTAGTGTTAATAAGGTTTATTTAAAGCTAATTATCATATAAAATCCCATGATGAATTTCCAAAATAAATATTACCATCAGCAGTGAAAACATTTGTAGTTAAGTAAGCAGTCAGAATTATAACTTAAAACCTTTAGAAGCATGACTTTCTCTACAAGATTCTTAATCCAACACGTTATTAATTTATTGGTTGCTATTTCTAACTATATTGACCAAATTCTGGGGAGAGGGAGAAAAAAACAACAAAGAATTAGATAACCAAAGAAGGAGTATAGCCATGGAGATCTGTCACTCATGTTAGGTAATGCAATTGAGCCCTGGCTATGTACCACACACTATGTTAAGTGCTTTAAATGTACCCAGATTCTGAGGTAGGTACCATCATTTTTCCATTATTTACATCTTACAGATGAGAGCTCTAAGGCCATAGATAATAAGAAACACGTCCCAAAAGACTGAGCTGGAAAGAGGCTGACCTAGGATTTGAGCTCTGGCACTCATGTTTCCAGAGCCCACTTTACACAGTCACATCATTAAGCCTTTCATTTATCTTAAATATATTTTACGTACCTGAATAGATGAGCTCAACTACAAGCAAATAATATGCCTTGGCCCAAAAATACATATCTTCATACCATAACTTGAGAGCACCAAAAGAAGTCCAACAGACCTGCTGATGATCGGGTATGATCTTAAATTTTCAGAGGAATCTATTTTATCTCCTTGAGCCTCAGTTTTCCTAGGTGTATATGAGGGTAGTAATGAACTTATAAGGTTGGGGTACTGTGTGGATTGCATGAAGTCCTAACATAGTGCCTGGTACTCACAGGTTAAGTGCCAGTGAATATTAGTGCTATTGTTCACATTATTATGATAAAAGGATCCATTTTAAATGCAGGCTTTTGAATTCATTGCTTCCATTTTGAAATTCCAGTATCATTTTGTTGTTTGCAATGAAGGTACTGAGTGAATGAAGTCCACAGGCTTTCAAGAGCAGTTCTTCCTAAGATCATCCTATTCCAAATTTTGCAAATGTGGAAATGGTTGTAAAAGTTCTTGCTTTTTTCATCTTTATGCCAAGAGTGAAAACAAGTGTGTTTACGGTGCCTATCTTCATACAACATTTTCATTACCTTTTCATTATTTTACTGTCACGTCTGTGTTTCTTCATGGATACTTTTGTCAAAGGATCAAATATTTTTATTCTGTGAGTGTTACTGCCCCAGGATGAACAGAAACCCACACAATTACTTTGAGGCACAGGTGCCCGGGATTTGTTTCCTTATAAGCAAACTAATATTTAAGCATATCATTGACCTTTCAGATTAGTGGGGAAAAAGTAGAAACTCAGAGTGTTAAATCCTCAATGCCACCAGCCTAGAGAATCCATTGTAAATAACGATGTTAATCCTGGTATACTACAGTAGTTGTATTTATTTATTTTTATTCAATAAAAATCGCATCTATTTTCAAGCATGGAAGATATATATGTTCTATTTCTAAAACTTTTATTCAGAGTGTTATCTGTAGTAAAACTTGAAGGGTAGTTTGCCAATATTTTCTCTTATTTTAAAAAACAGAAGAAAATATGCCCTTTTAAAGAAAACAAAATCCCTATGATTATAATTAATTCATGCACAGCTCCTGAAAAAGTTGCTTATGGGACTAATTACCTGACGTGCAAGAAGCCTTTTGGCTGTTTAGAAGCCTTCTCCTTAATCAGGAAGTCATACTTTTCTAAGAATAAACAAATGCAATTCCCCAAAGATTTAAGTCAGTTCAACAAGGTCAGAAGGGTTCCATTCTTGGTAAAATCACATTTTCCAGATGCAGTGTAACAAACTTAAGAGTTGCCTCTTTTTTATTTTTTTGACAAATAGAAGACCAATAGCCCATCAATATCTAAATAGACAATATTTTGGAAAACAGTTTAAATATCTGTTTAAACATTATAAAATCCTAGACATAATGCCACCTCAGTGATGTGTTTGGAAAACTTAAGCTAAACAAAGGGAAAATCCAGGTTTGTCTTGAACTCTCAAAATTGCTTGTTCAAATTTTGCTCAATTGTTTAGTTATATGTTAGAACTTCATTTCCATTTTTGTCCTTATAGTTATGGTGACTGGTTTCTTAATTCTTGATTCTAAGACATGAAAAAAAAACAGAAATAAAGGTATTGTGGGAAAGTTTTGGACTGTGAAGTTTTTGTTTGTTTGTTTTTGTTTTGTTTTGTTTTGTTTTTAAGGTACTGGGGCCTGGGTATTGAGCCTGGGACATTGTATGTGGGAAGCAGGCACTTAACCACTGGGCTACACCAGCTCCCCTGAGTTTTTTTTCTGTTTGTTTGTTTTGGTTTGGTTTTAGGAGGTACCAGATATCAAACCCAGGATCTTGTACATGGGAAACAGGAGCTCAACCACTTGAGCTAAATCTGCTTCCCTGGACTGTGAATTTTATATATTTTTTCTGACTTTGCAGTATATATTATATTTATATAGCCTAAAAATATAAACTTTCATTTGTTTGGTTGGAGTTATTTTATGAGTCCCAAAAAGAAAAAGATTATGTTCTAGAACTATTCCCTTCCTGTGGGTATGAGACCATTTTGGTTGGACTATGTCAGTGAAGCCTGACTCAGGTTGAGCCTCTACCCTCTTGCTGGATCTGATATAAATGGAGACACAGAGAGAGAGGAATCTGCCATATTGATCCTGTCTTTCCCCAGAGAAGACTGCAGGAAAACAGAGAAGCCTCAAGAGAGGTCCTGGAGCCTGGAAGCAGCAGAGCACAGAGGCACTAAAAGAGATCCCAAAAAGCTGGGCCCATGGAGTAGCTCACGGCTGAGGAGACGAGTCCTGCCATATGCCTGATAGCCACGTGACAGGATGCCAGGATAAGCAATAGCTGACTTTGGTGAGAAAACATCTCTGATGGTGCCTGGATTTGGACATTTCACAACCTCAGAAGATTTTCCCTTAATAAAATCCCCATTTTAAAAGCCAACCCACTTCTGGTACTTTGCATCGACAGCCCTGTAACAATCTAAGACAGCTGGCATATGTTTTATATGATTTTTAGTATGGTACCACAAATTATGGCCTACAAAATACTTTGCTCAGCTTTTATCATGAAAATTATTATGGTCTTTGCATCCACAAGATTGTGCATTATTCTGCATGGAGAAAATTATTCATAAGTATTGCACAAATGTTGTATTGATTAATTTGTCAATCATTTCACTTTCCTTTTCTGTCAAGCTTATAGGACAAAATTGTCACTATTCATTCATGATTTATTCCCTTCAGCTCCCTTTTTAGTCTTCAGCCACCAGAAATGCAGTCACTTTCCCTTCTTTTCCATTGAAGTGCACTAATTATGGTCACCTGTGATGTTCTACCTGCCAAAGCCCATAGGGTCTCCTTTCTCTGCTTATTGTAGTGATTGCCTTTGCTGATTCCTCTTTCTTTCCTGCAACTCTTTCTTACCCTGGTTACTGTAACACCACAACCTCCTCTTCTCATCCTATACTTCAGGCTGTTGCTTCTCAATTTGATTCACTAATTTGTCCTCCTCAGTGGACCATTAATTGCTCATTTTGCATAGTATTCCTCTTACATCCCATTTTCTTTTTTTCTTTTTTCTTTTTATTATTGAAGTTGTAGGTTTATAGAAAAATCATGTATAAAATACAGAGTCCCCAAATACCACCCTATTATTAATATCTTGCATTAGTGTGGTATATTGGTTATAATTAATGAAAGAACATTTTAATAATTGTACTATTAACTATAGTCCATGATTTACTATAGGGTTCACTGTTTTATTGTACATTCCCATGGTTTTTTTTTAATTTTAACTTTTTTTCTGGTAATACATATTCAACCTAAAATTTCCCCTTTAATATATATTCAAATACATAATTCAGTGCTGTTAATTACATTCACAACGTTTGCTACCATCACCACAATCTATTACAAAAACTTTTCCATCATCCTGGATAGAAACTGTACAATTTAAGCATTAACTCCCGTTTCCCAACCCAAAACCCAGCCACTGGTAACCCATCTTCTAATTTCTGACTCTATGAATGTGCTTATTCTAATTATTTCATATTAGTGAGATGATAGAATATTTGTCTTTTTCTTTCTGGCTTATTATATTCAACTTGATGTCTTCAAGGTTCATCCATGTGGTCACATGTATCAGGACTTCATTCCTTTTTATGGCTGAATAATATTCCATTGTGTATATATACCATGTTTTTTAAATTTTTTTTTTAATTTTTGAAAAGATACATAGATTACATAAATGTTACACAAAAAATATAGGGATTCCCATATGCCCCACTTCCCACACCTCCCACAACCTCCCACATAAACATCCTTCATTAGTGTGGCATATTCATTGCAATTGATAAACACATCCTGGGGCTTTGCCATTAAGCATGGACCATAGTTCACATTGTAGTCTACACTCTCTCCCACACAGTTCTGCATGTTATGTGATGATATAGAATGGTCTATAACTGTCGTTGCAATGTCACTCAGGACGATTCCCAAGTCCCGAACAAGCCCCTGTATTACAACTGTTTTTCCCTCTCCCTGCCCCCAGAGCCTCCAGGGGCCACTGGCTCCACATCAATGTTGTAATTTCTTCCATTGCTAGAATCACAATATGTCTATAGTAGAATACCAGTAAATCCACTCTAGTCCATAGCTCTTCCCCCAATCCCAAGGATTCTGGGATGGTGATGTCCACTCCACCTCCAATTGAGAGGGGTCTTATATCCCATGGGGAAGATGGATGGGATTATCCTGCCTGCAGTTGCAGACTCTCTCCATTCCCTGGGACGGCCTTTGCCCATCATCACCTCCCTGCCAGTTGTCCTAAGTGAGTCCAATGAGCTAAAAAGTAGGTGTTGCCGCTCCACCGAGATAAAGAGACTTCAAAGTAAGTCGGGAGGTCATCCCAGAGGTAACGCTTATGCACATCTCAGCAGGATCTTATAGACTTCCAAGGTGGATTCCACCCCAAATAGTGGGGCTCCTGAAGGCTCTGGAGACACCCAGGTCCTGTGGTTAGGGCGGATAGCTCCGGAGTTTGGTGACTTGCGAGTAGGCCCTACCTTGGAGTTTGTGCTCCTGAGAGTGACAGAGTTGGACTCAATTATCTCTTCCATGCACATTGCTCATCTGTCCCTTCTATTTAAATCTATACTTGGTGCTGGAGTTTTTAGGTGTACATCCAGAGACTCGAGTCTTTGGGCTGTCCATGTGGCAGCTGGGCCCAGAACCTCAGTTGAGCTGCAACATATACCATGTTTTGTTTGTCCATTCATTGGTTGATGGACATTTGGGTTGCATCCATCTTTTGGTAATTGGACATCAGTATGCACATATCTGTTTCATTCTCTGCTTTCAATTTTTGGGGGTACATACCTAGAAGTGGAAGATGGCTCCTGTGGTAATTCTATACTTAACATTCTGAGGAACCACCAAACTCTCTTCCAGAGTAGCTACACCATTTTACTTTCCCACCAACAATGAATGAGTGTTCCTATTTCTCCATATTCTCTCCAACACTGGTAATTTTCCATATTTTTTAATGGTAGCCATTATAGTTGATGTGAAATTGTATATCATTGTAGTTTTAATTTGCACTTTTCTCATGACTAATCATGTTGAACATCTTTTAATGTGTTTTTTGGCCATTGTATACCTTCTTTGAAGAAATGTCTGTTCTGGTCTTTTGCCCATTTTTAAATTGGATTGTTTGTCTTTTTGTTGTTGAGTTGTAGGATATGTCATTTCCAAATATTTTCTCCCATTTTGTTGGATGTCATTTAACTTTCATGATAAAACCTTTTGATGCAAAATGTTTTTAATTTTGATGAGATCCCATTTATTTAATTTTTTGTTTTGTTGCTTGTGTTGGGGTATAAAGTCTTAGAAACCATTGCCTAACACGAGGTCCTAAGATGTTTCCCTACGTTTTCTTCTAGGAGTTTTATAGTTTTCTTTTTTTTTTTTTGAGGTGCCAGGGACCAGGGATTGAACCAGGGGGCCTCATATATATGGGAAGCTGGTGTTCAACCACTGAACCACATTGGTTTCCATGAGTTGGTTTTTCTGTTTGCTTTTGACTGTCGTTTGACTTTTGTTTTTTCAGGGGGCATCAGGAACTGAACCTGGGACCTTCTATGTAGGAGGTGGTGCTTGAGCCACATCTACTCCCTCATTCTTATATTTAGATCTATGATACATAATATGTTGATTTTTGTATATGTTGTGAGGTACGGGGTCCATCTTCATTCTTCTGCATATAGATTTCCAGTTTCCCTGGCAACATTAGTTGAAGAGGCTATTCTTTCCAATTTGAGTAGAACTGGCACCGCTGTCAAAAATCAGTTGGTGATGTGCATAAGTAAATAAATGGGTCAAAGTTTAGTCAATGACTAATTTTTTTCTAGGGCTATCTTGAAGATAAATCTTGTTTGAAGCTTCAGAGGAACTAAGTTGACTTGGGTAATTCAACAGTGGAATGATCATATGTTGAATTCCATAAATAAAAATTTATTAACTTATAACATGCTACACACAATAAGAATGCTCTTTACACTAAAGAAATCAGTTGGCCATAAATATGGAGATTTATTTCGGAACTCTTAATTCAGTTGCATTGGTCTATATGTCTGTTTTTGGACCAAGACCATGCTGTTTTGATTACTGTGGCTTCGTAATAAATTTTAAGATTTGGAATTGTTTGTCCTTCAACTTTGTTGTTCTTTTTCAAGGTGCTCTTATACCATAGCACTTTGCTGAATTCATTTATTAGCTCTAAGAGTTTTTGTTGTGGATTTTTCCAGATTTTCTGCATATAGGATCATGTCATCTGCACATAGGAAAAGTGTCACTTCTTCCTTTCCAATTTGGATGCCTTTTATATCTTTATCTTGCCTCACTGCTCCAGCTAATACTTCCAGTACAATGTTTACAAACAGTGGTGACAGTGGGTATCCTTGTCTTGTTCCTAATCTTAGGGGGAAAGGTTTCAGTCTCTCACCATTGAGTATCATGTTAGCTGTGGAGTGTTCATATATGCCCTTTATCATGTTGAGGATGTTTCATTCTATTCCTAATTTTCTGAGTATTTTAATCAGAAGGGGTGCTGGATTTTGTCAAATGCCTTTTCTGCATCAATTGAGGTGATCATGTGTTTTTTTCCCTTCACGATGTTAATGCAGTGTATTACATTAATTTATTTTCTTATGTCGAAACACCCTTGCATATCTGGGATAAATCCCACTTGATCATGGTGTTTAATTCCTTTAATGTGCTGTTGGATTTGGTTTGCTAGTATTTTGTTAAGGATTTTCCCCACTATTGGTCTGTAATTTTCTTTTCTTGTGGTATCTTTATCTGGATTTGTTATGAGAGTGACATAACAAAGTGGCCTCATAGAATGACTTAGGGAGTGTTCCCTCCTCTTCAATTTTTTGGAAGACTTTGAGAAGTACCAAAGTTAATTCTTCTTGAAATGTTTGATATAATTCTCCTGTGAAGCCATCTGGTACTGGGTTTTTCTTTTTTTGGAAATTTTTGATTACTGATTCAATCTCTTTACTAGTTATTGGTTTGTCAAGATCTTCTCTTTCTTCTTGAGTCAGTGTAGATAGTTTGTGATTTTCTAGGAATTTGTTCATGTCATCCAGGTTACCTAATTTGTCAGTGTATAGTCTTTTTTATTTCTATGGGTTTGGTAGTAAGGACCCCCTTTCATTTTTTATTTTAGTTATTTGTGTCTTCTCTCTTTTTTTCTTTGCCAGTGTAGCTAAAGTTTTTTCAATTTTATTGATCTTTTGAAAGAATGCACTTTTGGTTTTGAAGATTCTCTCTCTTTTTAAAAATCCTTTCTTTTACTTATCTCAACTCTAATCTTTATTTCCTTCCTTCTTGTTGTTTTGGGTTTAATGGTGCTTCTTTTTCTAGATCCTCCAGTTTTGAAGCATTTAGGGTTATAAACTTAATTAAATGAATTATTAATTTAATTAATATAGACATTTAGAGATATAAATTTCCCTCACAACACTGCCTTGGCTGCATTCCATAAGTTTTCATAAGCTGTGTTTTCATTTTCATTTACCTCAAGATATTTCCTAATTTCGCTTGTAATTTCTTTTTGACCCAATGATTGTTTAAGATTGTATTGCTTAATATCCACATATTTGTACATTTTTCAGTTCACCTTTTGTTATCTATTTCTAGCTTCATTCCAATGTAGTCAGAAAGGATATTTTGTATACTTTTAAACTTTCTTTTAAAATTTATTGAGTCTTATTTTGAAGCCTAGCATATAGTCTAGTCTAGAGAATGATCCATGCACACTTTTGAAGAATGAGAATTCTGCTGTTCTTGAGAGAAGTATTCTATGTATGTCTGCTAGTTCTAGTTGGTTTGTTGTATTGTTCAAAACTATTTCTTCATTGATCTTCTGTCTATATTTTTTATCCATTATTGTAAGTGGAGTATTATATCTCCCACTATTACTGTAGAACTGTCTATTTCTCCTTTCAAATCTCCATTTGCATCACTTGCATGTATAATTGGTTTATCTTCTTGATTAATTAACCATTTTATCAATATACTATGTCTTTTTCTGTCCATTTGAAACAGTTTTAGACTACAAGTTTATTTTTTTCTGAGTTTAGTATAACTCTCTTTTGGTTACCATTTACATGGTATATTTTTTCCTTCCTTTCACTTCCATTCAATTTGTGTCTTTAATTTATAGAAAGATTTTAGTTTATGATCATCTGTGCATTCATTTTTTCTAGTTAATTTTTTTTGCTTTTAGAGAACCTAATTTGAAATGTCCAAGATATAATTAGAAAGTCATTTTCTTTGAACTTATTTAGTTTTTTATTGGGAATTAACACAGAAGTATAGGCAATAAGAAATAGAAACATAGTCCTTGTTCTTAAGAAGCTTCTAATCAAATATGCAAAACAGGATGACTCCTCATGTTTATATTATAGATTCATTAACATTGTATTTAATACACTTTGGGGGTGTCACTTTATATCAGACACTGTACTAGACATTATGAATTTATAAACAAAAGTAAGACAGAGTTCTTGACCTCAAAAGCTCTGTTTTACAAATAAACAGCTAATGCTGCTTATATCAACAACAAGGAAAATGATCAAGTAACAGATTCATTGATTGTGGCTGTGAATACTTCTATTTTTATGCCCCTATTTTAATTAAGAACTTCTACCTAGATCAAAGGTGTTAACATGGCTTCCTGTTGTGAAATGTAAGACTTCTGAAATATTAACCACTTGCCTTTACTTAAGTCCTATAATTAGAAGAGAACTTCCTACTTAAACAAATCATTAATTTTGCTAATGGAAACTGTGAACATAAATGCTATGGATATTAATAATGATATAATTTTTAGTTACATTTTTAGTCAAAACTTAAAAGTTAAAACAAATCTTTAGCTATAATTTTATATATATATATATATATATACACACACACATATATATATATATATCTCAAATAAAATAGCAGACAGAGTAAGGAATGAATACAAGGGTAACTAGACTAATTAGCAGCTAGAATTAAAGAGTTCTAGACTGATAGGACTTGAGCTGATGTAACAATCAGGAAGCTCATTTATTAAGAAAATAATATTTACCATGTAGAAAAAAATATATATATATGAGAAAGAGAGTTATGGAACCATAGCAAGTATATTGTACCATAAATTACATTGATATATGTTCTTGTGTTGTGCTATTATATAAGATATGCAGAATTTCTATTAAATATTGTGGTACCCATTTGTTTTTAGTTGAAAAGGAAATAAAAAGCCTTATGTTAAGAGCAAATCTTTGTTATAATATGGCATATGTGGCTATCAAATACATTGACATTTTGCATAAAAACATTCTTTTGTCCATGACTGCAGCTATAATAGGAAAAATATAAGGTGTGTCTTAAAAATTTTAATATTTATCATCACAAATATGAACATTTATTCACATAGTGAAACAATAACAGTGTTTTATCTTGCTTATTTAATGAATGGGATGTGGACACTAACATAAATTAAAATATTAATATTTCAAAGCAATGTGTAATATTCTTATAAATTTGGGATTCTATGAGGAACCATTTCTTTAAAACATGAAGTTTTCTTTAAATCGATGAACACTCCTTTTTATTTTTTTGTTTTTCTTTTATTTTGAACATTCATTTTTAAAAATGAGCTGAGCTCACCCATATAGCTCTTCCTAGAGGAACTATTACAAATGCCAAGTTTCCAATCTTTTATTTATCTTATATTAAAAATACAAAAAGTGTGGTGGTGGATCTAGTCCTGCTCCTACTTGTAAATCCAGAGTGCCTCTGGCTAAAGGATGAAGTTAAAGTGATATGCAGTATTTCCTGTGGATTCACGTTAATTTGTAAGCTTTAATTTGTTACCATTCACAGCAGAACAATTTCCTCACTAGGTTTCCTCATTGAAAACAATCCTCAATTTGCCAGAGCTCCTACCACACAATCTTTAGAAGTAGAGAGGCAAATTGATTTTCAATAAAAGAGGCAGATTATATCCTTGTCCGTTATCTCTAAAAATATCTTATGATAATATGGCAAGATAATCATGGCTTATGGTAATATAGGTTCTAATTACCTCATTACTCTCAGCTGCAACTATTTCCTATGAAATACCTGAATATTTACCTCTTTACCAAGAGAAGAGAGAGCTCATATGATACTTGTTTTCTTGACCAGGTTAGTTCCTAGGAATTGACTGTATTTGATAACTGGAATGTTGGACAAAACAGATATGGAAAATTAAATAAAATTTTCCAAAAATATGGAGCCACCAGTATTTCCTTAGAATTACTTTTCCTCACTCTGAGAATCTTACCAAAATGATTTAAAAAGAAGGAATTTTGGGAATAAAATATCATCAACATTGAAATAAGGGATAGTAGCAACTATCCATATTAAACATCAAAGCATTTCTTTCTTCCAGATATTCGCACCAAGTTTAAAGACAAATCTTCAAACTAATACTGAACTTCTTTTCTCAAGAGAACAATGCATTATTGTGAGAAATAAGTAGAGCAAGTTACCTCAAACCTCAATAAATGCCCTGATTAAGAGACATTGTAGGAGAGATGGAAGCCCTTCTGCTGCAGATCAATAGAACGCCATGTCTATGGTGGTAAGACTGGAAGAGAGACGACAGACATCACAGTGTCTCATTTACTGGAAGTTGTTATTTTTTGACCCACTGTCTTTGGGGAAAGTGAACAAATAAACAAATAATACTTTTTGTCAGAAACTAATTTTGTGTAGAGTGCTATATGTCAAATTCCCCCGATTTATTCTGGAGTTTAAACATTAAGATGAAAAGAAAGGTGGCACATTGGACTAAAGTCACAAGTTGCTTATCTGCATTTTCCACTCTCAAAGTTCCTACCTCTGTAGAATATGGTGCACAACTGTTGGCTCTCTGAGTTACTGCCTTCTCTTGGGGGCAGCTACTGGGGTGGTGACTGCTCAGGGGGAGTGGACTGAGAATGAACAGTGACCAGGAATTGGAGCACTATAAAACCTATTAAGCTTCCAGCTGTAATCCCTGGATAGTTCTTTCTGTACTTGTAGTGAATTGTATGTTATACAGCAGAAGAGAATAAGTTTGGGTAACTCTTTACAGAAGGACTATATGTCTAAACAGGTTTTACTTATAAGAGGAACATAGACTTTCTGTCTATTATCACTTTCTTTATTTTTGGATATTCATTGCAAAAGCATCTAATTGGCTCCTTAGATCATGTGACTCTGACTTAATCCCCAGATGGTGGGAAGAGAAAATATTATTTCCCATTTGACTTCCAGAGTTGGAGGCAGGGATATTCACAAATTAGAAAGTGTTATTTGTTTGCTGGGAAGCTAAAACAATAATTTCCTACTAAGAAATTAATCCACTTTACATTTAAAGATTTTATAAATCAAATAAAGTAATGGCAGACAACCAATAAATAAATCAATATGCTAAGGGCATGAAAAGGCAACATAGAAGTATGACTACAGAGTCCAATAAATCTATTAGAGGTGTAGCTCCTTTAGCAATTGAATCTATGCAAATTATTGAATCAATCGAAATAAACAAAAATGTAAATAAATAATCAGCAAAGATTATAAATGTTTGGAAATATTCAGTACTGGTGAGGATGTAAGGAAAGGAACACTTTGATGTAGTGTTGGTGGGAATACAAATTAATGTAACTTTCTATAGAACAATCTCAACAATATTTCTACCAGACTTTAAGCTCCATGAGGGCTGCCATTCTTTCCTCTGTTGCTTATTGCTATATTCATAAGGCAATAGTGCTTGGCCTGTTAAAAGTTTTCTTTATTTCTGTTCAATAAATTAATATCAACATTTAAATTCTATATAA
>JAQZBX010059801.1:0-17445 GCA_029593785.1 Cabassous unicinctus
TATAAATAAAAGATATAAATAACTTTGCTAGAAAATTCTGGTAGATAAAACTGCACAGATAATCGAGGGTTTCGTAGAATACATTCCTAGAAATAGAATTCACTGAGCAAAGCACGTGAACATTGCTGAGGTCCTCGATGCATCCTCACAAAATGCCTTACAGAAAGGCTGTACAGCTCTACTCTCAACTGTGCACAGAAGATGTCTTTTCCCTCTATTGACAGTAACTCTGAATTTCATTGTTTTTTAATCTTTCTTCTTTGGGATTTTGGTTTTAAGTGAATCCTAGTTCATGTTTTATGGATTTAAGGGAAGTTCATGTGCCATGGTCCCCTTTTCCTAAGATTTAACCCGAGGGTCAGCAAACTTCTGTAAAGGGCCAGCGAGTAAATGTCCTGGGCTTGGCGGGCCATACCGTCCCTCTTGCAACTACTCAACTCTGCCGTCGCAGCCTGAAGGCAGCCACAGACAACACATAAGTCAATGGCCAAGGCTGCGTGCCAATGAAACCTTATTTACGGACACTGAAACTGACACAAAACATTGAATTTTATGTAACTTACACATATCATGCAATATTATTCTTCTTTTGAATTTTTGCCCAACCTTCAAAATGTGAAAACCATTCTTCACTCGCAGGCTGTAGGAGAACAGGCAGCAGAGTGGCCCTTATTTGGTCCACAGGCCTGAGTTTGCCGACCCCAAGATTTAACTGAAGGCCCCATCCCCGTGGAGCCTCATCCCTCTGAACGTCTCTGCAAGAGAGGCTTTTCCCCAAATCCGGTAGCTCCGAACCCTGGTTGTGTATTAGAATCACCTGGAAAGTTAAGGCAAAACAAACACCATCACCCTCCGGCCAGCCCTGGGCCCCACCCCGATCCACACACATGGGCAGAGCAGGAGGTGAGAATTTCTCCAGGAGACCTAAATGCTCACATCTCACTGTGCTTCCATTAGTCTCAGACAAACCCAGCCCAGTTCTGCCCACCCCACGCCTGGGCCACCTTAGCTGGGGCTCCCAGGGGGCTGCCAAGAAGCTAAGCACTGGAAAGAGGAGGGAAGATGCATCGCATGAGTCTAGGAGCCCCAAGCACTCTGCAGATGTGCTGACCGAGGGCTCCTGCTTTGGGCTTTTTCAGGACTCACGGCTTCCCCGGGAAGACAGAGACCACTGCAGGGAGGAAGGCAAAAAAAAAAAATCTGTCCACAGGGATCAGCCTCGGCTTCTGGGGCTGGAAGTCCTGACCCCCTGGCCGCAGCAGCGGTGGCTGCCAGGGCGCAGGCACTCAACGGGCTCTGCCCTTCCTTGGCGATTCAGGCTTTGGTCTTTTTCAAGACGAGCTGTAAAGAGCCTGCCAGCCTCGGCATCTCAGGCTGCCTCCTGCAACCTGCCCGTAGGCTTGAAGCAAGGCTCCATGCCCACCCTACCTCTCTCTCCTTGGGTCCTTCCCACTCTTTGCTTTTCTTTGCAGATTTCAAGGTGATGACAAAAGAGAGAACAGTCTTAGCATTTGTTAATACCCACTTGACCCACAAAAGAAAATTCGCCAGCCTTCTGCAGCTTCTAATTTAAAAACCATTAGACCGTTCCGCTTGGCGGACCACATCTAAATATTCTTAAAGGGGTGGTTTAATTTAATGATTACCTTAACAAGCCCCCTTTTAAAATGATGATCCGCCAAATTCGAGGGATTTGTTTTGGAATCTGATCCAATAAGTGGCTTTATACAAAGAGGAGCAGAACGGAATCTGATTTGGTTCAGAACGCAGTGAAAATCATGGAAATTACTTTGCATATTTAATGACTGTGGAAACATGAGTACAAACTACTTTCTAGAGATTACCTTGGGAAAAAAAAAAAAAAAGCTTCAGGCTTTGCAGCCAGCATGCCAAGTACTTTGATTTACAGGGAATGATTTGGATTTTATAGAACACTCAGTGTTTCAAAGACTTCAACCTACTCAGCCACTGGCAGAAAGACATACTTTAAATAGTGGAGCAAATGCCAGGCTTGGGGAATGAAAGTGACAGCGAGGGACTTTGCAGCCAGCGGTGACCCGTGGCTGACAAAGGCCGGCTGGGAAGAGGAGAGGAGTGCCCCCCGCCCCGTGAAAAGCCCTCTGCGCCTGTGTCCAGAGCCAAGAGCACATCGTGCATCTTAGGGAAGACAGCCATCCTTCTGTCGGTCCCAGTTGCAGAGAGCAAGCAGAGAACGCCCCGGGCTCTGTCCGCAGAGGCTGGGGAGGCAGCGGCCGCAGTGAGAGCCTGGGGCTCTAGCTTGTACCCAGCCCTGCTGCTAAGGGGCCGTGTGGTGGGGGTTGGGGCCCTTGCCCTCCTGGGGAATTTACTTTCTCATTTGCTCCTTCCCTTCTTGCAGCTTGCAGCTTCATCATCACTTCATCGGCAAGACTTTCCCTCACCACCCCATCTAAAAGAAAACATCCCTCTTGCTTTCTTTCCAGGTACAGGTGTTGATTCTTCTCCACGACCCCTACCATCCCCTGAGATGTTACCTGTGAAGTTGCCTTTGACCTGGCCTCTCCTATTAGAATGAGACCAGGTAGTTAGTCAGCTCCATTTGCTGGCTGTTTCACCAAAATGTAGACCAGTGCCTGGCTCGGTAAATATTTGCTGATTGGAAGAATGTACCTGGCCAACCTCCCCATTACTGTGTGAGGTTGAAATGTGATCCTCTAAGCATGCGTGCCTAACAAAGCCAAAAGCGTGGTTCAGGGGTAACAAAAGGCACTGTACATGGATGGACTTTGGAGTGGAAGAGGCCCACGTTGGAGCCCCAGCACTGCTACTTTCTCACTTTCTCACTGTGTGACCGTATCGCAGCGTTGCCTGTCCAAGCCTCCGTTTCCAACCTGTAAAATGGGCACAGCAAATGCTTATTTCAAAGAGTCGCTGGGAAGCTGCAAGATGATGGGTGCATAAAGCCTGGCTCTTGCGTTCAGCATTTGTTCAATAAGTAGGAGCTGGTATTGTGATTTCATAGGTAAGGCAACAACAGAAATGCTGGCAACACAGGCAGGCATTCACCTAGCTGTACCCAGTGGCACTCACCTCCAGGTCTTCCCGGCGTTTTCTTCCTGGACCAAAACTCTTCTCTTAGGAAAGCCTGAGCTGTACTCTGGAGGAAATGGAAAATAGATCGGTGCTTTAAAAAGCTCTCCAAGAGGCGCAATATTTTCAGACTGGTCCCACGTCCCAACAGCTGGCAGCCAGTCCCCATTGTAAAACACTGGTAGGCAAGCATCTGTGTGTATGTGTACACACTCATCAAAGGCGCAAACTTATGCAGTAACTACACACTTTGCAAGACAGATAAGTGTTTGTGAGTGCGGGGGTGTATATGTGTGTGCTTGGGTTTGTGTGTGTCTGAAATGGATGGTAGAGACCAGATGTGTGTGTAAATAAAGAGAATGCTGCGTACACACAAACACGCATATACCTGCTCCTTGCGCTTCCTCCTCTTGTTTTCCTTGAAGCTTCGCAGCTTTCAGCGCTCAGCAGTCGAGAGGTTAATGAACGCGTGTTCTTTCCCATATGCACTGAACAGATAATTTTCTTTTTACTCTTTATGATAAGTTGAAGAAGCGTTTGAGTGACAGAGCAATTTGTCAATCAACTACAAAGGAGAAAAGGAAGCCTCCTCTGCATAATTTCACACCCGGAAGCAAACGTGACCTCTGGCTGTGCACTGGGCCAGGACAGCCAAGGGCGCAAGTCAGATTCAGGCTAAAGAGAACTTGCCAGAAGGCAGAGGACTTCAGGTGGCCTCCCTCTGCCAAAGGCTTCAGTGGCTCCACTCTACCCTCGGCCCAATGGCATAGGTCCTGTCTCATCGGACCCAGCCCACCTGCTCTACCCCGGTGTCTCTCTCCCCAGCCCGCCTTGCGACCGTCGAGTCTTCCACGCCGTTTGTCCCCTGTGCCTGCCGCTGGAGCTCATTCACTGTTCCCCAAAACACGCATGGAAAACCTGCTATGAACCGGGCACCGGAACAAGCACAAGGTGGAGGGGAGTGGGAGAATATGATAGACGCAGCCCCTGACCCTAGAGGCACCCATTCCTCCTGCCACGCCCCTCCCCCTCCTGCTCACCTGGAAAACCCTCAAGGCTCAAAGCCTGCTACCTCCCAGGCCATCCCGCACCCTCCTCTCCTCCCCATGGGGAAGCAGCCTCTGCTTCCTCAACACCCTGGCTATGTCCAGTACAGAATTGTCGTTGTCACCCCTTTGGCGCTTTCTTACACAGATTTACCATCTATCTGCCTTACCCCATTGGAAAAACACCCTCACGGTCTCATTCAATTTAGAAACCCAATCCTTAGCACAAGGAACAGAGCATATAACATGTTCTCAAAATATTTGCAGGCTAAATGAGCCAAGTGATCAGTGGGTGGGAAATAGTAAGGATGGGTGCATTGAAGAATGAATGCTCTCAGTTGGCCAGTGAGGTAGAGAAGGGCAAGGCAGACCCAGAAAAGATTATATCTATATTATATGTAATAAATATAAAAATTTATTATAAGGAATTGGCTCATGCAACCATGGGGGCTGGTAAGTCCAAATTCCATAGGGCAGGCTGCAAGCTGGAAATCCCTACGAAGGCAATGCTGAAGCACTTGGTCTGAATTCCCCAGGGGAAGCTGCTGGCTGGCGATTCCAGCAAGAGCCAATGCTGAAGTTGAGGCAGAACTTCTTCTGACCTCTGAAATCCTCCGTTCTGGCTTTTCAAACCTCTAACTTGTTGGATGAGGAGACTCTGAGCATTGCTAAGGACAATCTCCTTTGTTGATCTGAGCTACGAATCCCATCTTGAAATGCCATCGCATTGGCAGGCAGGCCAGTGCTAGACCAAACCACTGCACACCATCACCCAGCCAGGTTGACACATGGACTCACTGTCGCAGCTCACTGTTATGGATGTAGTTGAGCCCCCCACAAAGGCATGTCCAAGTCCTAAACCCCAGTCCTGTGGATGCTAAGCCCTTTGTAAAGAGGAGCTCTGAAGACTCCATCGGTGGGGTGAGGCCACACTGAATCAGGCTGGGCCTCCATCCATTGCGGCTGGAGTCTTTATAGTGCAGGGAATGTGGACACAGCCAGGAGGAGGAGACAGGAGACAGAAGGCCATGTGACAGGGTAGAGACTGAGCTAGACGTGGCCGGCAAGCCACCAGCAGGGCGCTACGGACCTCAGAGAAAGCACGGTCCTACTGACACCTTGATTTTAGCCCTCCTCGCCTCCAAAACTGTGAGACAATAAATTCCTGTGGTTAAAGCCAACCAGCTTGTGCTATTTGTTATAGCAAACTAAGACAACCCACTCAGAAGTATTGGTGGTAGTGTTAATATTAATTATTATTATTATTAACAATGTATAGCTGCCATTTTGATCCTCTATTTTGTTCTGGCTATTTAGAAATAGATTCCAAATCTTCATAACAACTTTGCAAAACAAGTTCTATTATCTGGAAAGAAAGTAAGGTTCAGAGAGGTTAAGAACTGCCCCAAGATTGCACAGCTGACAACCTTGGTCCGAATCCAAAGCCCCACCCTGTCTCCCCACCCTCATACTTCTAGGTTTGCATCTGTGTTTGAGCTTTGAGATTCCCCTTGGGTTCCCACCCAGGGTCCCCGGGCTGGTTCCCTGGTGGCCAGTGTGAGAGACCCCCTTCAGGAAGGGCCCCCTTCCTCCAGCCCCAGCCATTTCAGGCGAGGGCTTTGCTAAGACCTGAATTATGGAAATAGGTTGTCAATTACCCCGGGTGGCTGTGTAAAAGAATTACTGCAACAGTCACAGTGAAAAGAAAACTTTATTTTCCCCACTTTCCAGTAAGAGCTAATTCAGAATAACTCCATTTAACAGTTATTTTATGCTGAAATACTGAATACCTCAGGGAGTCTTTTAGGGATTTTAAAGTCTCTTTATTTATAAATGATTCATGCTGCATTTTCAGAAAAACCTACAATTAGTGTGGGTAGCACAGAAGCTCCTTAGGGAAAGGTAAAAAAAAGAAAAAAGAAAAAGGAAATGTACATGCATTTTCTGCACCCTTTTACCCATTGTTGTTTTGCAGTGGACTATAAAAAGAGAAGTGAAGAAATAAGCAAGGAGATATTTTGTCTAACCTTTTAAATACATGCCCCGTTTGACAGTATTTGTATAGTGGTTGTTCCCGTGATCTGCTCACCCACAAAATTCTTTTAATGCACATTTCGATTTGGCACATGCTCTCCTTCCCTGCAGAAGCTGGACCGAAGCAGGGGCACTTGGGGTAGATCCCATCTCAGCAGCGTCTGCAAGGAGCCTTCTGAGAGACAGCCGGGATCTGGGGGCTCAGCCCAGGGGCCCTGGGGAGACGGCAAATGGGAGGTTCTGGATTCTTGGTCCAAAGTCAGCCAGCAGATGGCTTGTGTGAAAGGGCTCCACGTCCCCTTCTGCTCTCGGCCTCACTTTTGTCACTCACCCAGTGAGGTGTAGCATCCCTCCCTCGTGGAGGTCAGTCATCCTGTCATTCACGTAACATGCTCCCTTTGGACACCTGTTCCCACTTGCTGCAAACAGCCCCTGACTCCAGAAACACACAGTCTCACGGAGAGGAAGGGCATTGAGCAAGGTCAGTGGGGGGAGCAGAGGTTGTGGGAAGCTTGCGGGGCACAGAGGATAACAAGACGCAGACCTGGGAGTCAGGGAAGACTTCCTGGAGGAAGTGAGGTGCAAAGATCTGGAGACCAGAGTCCAGCACGCACGGGAGCCTGTGAGTACTGGGCACAGCTGGAGGAATAAAGCATAGCGGTGGGAAGGTGATGCAGATGAGCTTTGAGCCACGAGATGATTATTTTGATAAGAGGGTTTTGTAAACTCGGGGGCTCCAACACTGTTACCTCTTTGGACAGAAGGGGAAGGTGCACACCTAACTCAGAGACTGAACTAGAATTTGTCAGAGTCATTAACAAAGGGTCACAGCATTACTTTTGCCAAGTGTTCCAACCAAGTCCATTTATTACCGTGGCAAGGTTGAGAAGGGTCACCTCGTTCATCTATGCGTTCATTTGCATGCAAAATTGGATGTTTCATTTTTGTGTGACTAGGATTTTGGAAGTAAATCTAGCAGAGCTCAGAGTTGTTGAAAACCATGGAAGGCAGGAAGGGACAGAGGGAGGGAGGGAAGTGGAGGGGAGGGGAGTGAACAATTTGCATCCTGGGCAGCCTTCAGAGTCCATGTCCAGTACCCCTCTTCCCCCACCCCCTTCCTTTACACCTGTCTTTCCTGGGTCGGTGAATGCACGGCCAAGGCTTGGGAAAGAACATCCTATGCATTTAATTGAATTATTTGCAGTGAGCGTTTTTCAAACCACTGCTATGTGTCAGGTAGTGTGAATGACGTAACAGCAAGACAGAGATGAATGAGACCCAGCTCCTGGCCTTAAGAACTTGCTTTTAATACAGGGAGCAGTCACACGTGGGACAGAATGTGGGGGGGAGCTGTCCCCAAGAGCCAGGGCAGAAGAGGTCAAGGTGGTGGGACCAGATCAAATGGAAGGTACTCGCTCCAAGGCTGGTGGACTCTGGAGCTGAGTCTGCCAGAGCCTGCCACTTACTCGACCAGGACCTTGGGCTGGTCTCATAACATTCTGTGCCTCAGTTTCCTCATGTGTAAAATGGGGTTAGCAATCCTACTACCCATAATGAGTTGTTCTGATGACCTGGTTAATACACATTAGGTGCTTTGAAGAGTGGCTGGCACCTAGTAAGTGCTCAGAAAGAGTTAGCTAATCTTATCATCATCATCACCACTATTGTCATCGTAGCTACTATAGATACATAGATAAGATGGGGGAACAGGTAAAGGCAAAAGTCAAGAAGCTGAGCCACTCCTAGGTATATACTCAAGAGCACTGAAAGCGTATGTTCACCCACAAACTTGTACACAAATTTCATAGCAGCTTTATTCAAAATAGCCAAAAAGTGGAAACAACCCACTGATAGATGGGGAAACAAGTGGCCTATCTATACAATGGAATATTATTCAACAGCAAAAAGGAATGCAGTTCTGAAAAATGCTGCAACGTGGGTGAGCCTTGAAAAGATGATGCCATGAGAGAGAAGCCAGGCACAAGAGCCCACAGGAACGATTGAGGCAAACCTGTAGAGACAGGAAATACCCTGGTGGTTTCCTGGGGCCGGAGGGAAGAGAGTGGCTGCTGGTGGGTTTGGGATTTCTTTGGGGGACGATGGAAATGTTCTATCCTTCGACAGTGGCGATGGTTGCATGATTCTGTAAATGTACTAAAAACCATTCAATGATACACTTTAAATGACTGGATTTTGGGGTATGTGAATAATTTCTCAATATGGCCGTTAAAAAGGAAGAGGATGGGGGGAAGAGAGGGAGAAGAGGAGAGGGAGAGGATGCATATAGGAGAAACCAAATCTTGCCTCAAATGGAGAGGCCAGGAGAAGGCATATCTGGAAGGTGCATGGAGGGACCAGGGGTCGCGTCCTAAGAGCCTAACACCGTGAGTCTGGTCCTCTTTTGTTTTTGTTTTCAGTCCCTTAAGGAAGTCAATGGGAGGACGGCAGGCAGATGTGAAAGCTTATCACCACCCAGTCCTTTCCTGTTTAACGTGGGCCTAGCCAGCCTGTGTGCTGGGGACACAACAGCCCAGGCCCTCAGGAGCTCACACTCCAGCGGGTAACAGACACCCATGGAAAGGAGGCACCTTCTGCCCTTGTGGGAGGTACTTCAAAGAACACAGCAAAGGGCACAGGTGTCTGGAGGGGTGAAGAGCCGGGGCCAGTAACGCCCCCTCTGAAAAAGCTCAGCCCGGGGGGTCCTAGATCAATATTTGTGGAGGAGTTGGTTAAAGCCTAATTCCTAGGTCTGGGACCAGAGAAGGGCTGATGCTGACCCCTGGGAAATCAAAGTTACAGGAAAGTAAAGAAGACAGAACTGAAGAAGCAGAGAAGGAGAAAGCAGCGCGAGGCTGGAAGAGCCGGCACTGGGCTTTGTCCAGAGACCGAGGTCTCCCAGACCTGACCCTGGTTGATCACCTGGCCCTCCAGCTGCAGACACCCTGGGACACGTCACCGTGCTCTATACCCACCGAATCCCAGGGCCTGACAGGTAAGACGCGCTCACGGCACGTTTATTGAAAATAACGACTACCACTAGTTGATTGCTCATCAGTCAGTGTTCACGTGCCGGCTTATCTAATCTTCACATTGGCACCTTCAAGTTGGTTTTATTATTGTTGTATCATTTATTCTTGTACAAAGGGAGGAAATGAGACTCAGAGAGATGATTTCTTAAAGACCCCCCAGCCACCAGCCATAGAGATGATAGCTAACACTTACTGAGCGCTTACTATGTACTAGGTGCTGTTCTGAGTGCCCTCACTCTTCATAATAGCCCTACATAGACAGGTCTATTATCCAGATTTTGTACACGAGGAAACAGAGGTCATGCAGATAGGAAGCAGTAGAGCTGGTATCCGAATGCCGCAGGGTGACAGGCCAGCTCCAGGGCTGCCGCCCTGACGCAGCAGGCTACACTGCCTCTCCATGACTGCAGAAGATGGGATTCAGGCCCAGCGTTGACCCCAAAGCCCCTACTCTTAAGTACCGCACTCCCCCACTCCAAATCAGTGTTGTAGATCTTAACGGGCCACTATAATGAATGGATAATGATTAGGTTTAAGATAAATTTAAAATAGAAAAAGAGAGTTGGAGAGTGTCTAGTCAACTCACCAGACTCCAGGGGAAAACATGGCATTTAAAATAACATCCTTACTATGTGATGAATTTGCAAAGCTTTTTCGTATATGTTGTGACATTGGATCCTTAAGCCACTTGGTAAGATTTGCAGAGAAGGGTTATGATCTCTGCTTTGTAGATGAGAAAACTGAGGCTCAGAGAAGGGAATTGACTTGTCCAGGATCCTCCAGTAAGTGGCAGGGGAAGGATTCAAATTCAAGATCCTGACTCCAAATAAGATGCTTTTCCTGCTCAGCTAAGCTGCTTTCTCCCTGTGGACATATACAGCCTTGGCAATACTGCGTCTTTGGCGGAATTTATACCACAGGTGTAAGGCCTACAAGTGAACTTGGACTACGGCAATGGGGACGTGTGCGACCTGGGGGTCATGCGACCCATCGATGTGCTCTGGCCTCCCCACAAGGACCTGGCAATTGGTGCAAGAGGGTATAAAAAATCCATGGCCTCTCCCTCCACACAAAAACCCACTCAAAAGGTATCAGAGATCGAAATGGAAAACTTACAACTATAAAATTTCCAGAAGAAAACGTAGGAGAAAATCTTATGACCTTGGGTTAGGTAAAAATTTCTTAAATACAATGACAAAAATATAATCCATAGAAATTTTTGGTAAAAAAAAGGACTTCATCAAAATTAAGAGCTCTTGTCCTTCAGAAGACATCATTGAGAGAACGGTGAAAAGACAAACCACAGGCTGGGAGAAAATATTTGCAAAAGACATTTCTGATAAAGGACTTGCATCCAAAATATATGAAAAACTCTCTGAACTCAGTAATAAGAAAACCAATAACCCAATTTAAAAAATGAGCAAAAGACTTGAACAGATACTTCACTAAATAATATATAAAGTTGGCAAATAAACACTTGAAAAATGCTTAACATCATTAGTCATCAGGGAAATGAGATAACACTAAACACCTATCGTAACGGTGAAACTTTATTTAAGAAAGAAAGAAAGGAAAGAAAATTGATAATACCAAGGGACGGTGAGGATGTGGAGCAACTGAAACTCTCCTACATTACTGGTGGGATTGCAAAACGGTGCTGCCAAGTTGGAAAACAGTTTGACAGCTTCTTATAAAGTTAAACATGTACTTACCAACAATCTGACTCCTAGGAATTTATCTAAATGAAATGAAAACCTGAGATTACATTTTTTAAAACTTTACATGTTTATAGCAGCTTTACACATAATCGCTAACAATTGGAGACAAGCCAAATGTCCCTCAACTTGGGAATGAATTAACAAACTGTGGCGTATCCGTACCTTGGAATACAGTATTACTCATCAATAAAAAGGAGCAAACTACCAATACATGCAAACATATAGATGGATCTCAAAGTCATTAGGCCACGTGAAAGAAACCAGACTAAAAGGCAAAATTCCACATGATTCCATTTATATGACATTCTCACCAAACAAAACTATAGAGACAGCAACAGATCAGTGGGTGCCTGGGGAGGGGGTGGCTGCAAAGGGGCACAGGGGAATTTTTTCAAGTGATGAGACTGTGCTGCATCTCGACTGTGTTGGTATTACGTGACTTTATACATTTGTCAAAACTCACAGAAATATATGCTAAACAGGGAGATTTTATTAATGTCATTATATTTTAATTTTTTAAAAGAAGAAAAATAAAGTCATAATTTTTTAAAATCCATAAGAAGGTGCAAAATCATTCTTCAACGAGAGAGCTGCCCCTGCATAAAAGGGAATCGAGCCATTCTTTGAACTTTATGGCCTTTCATTTTTAATTTTAGAATTAACATTGTAAGAGAACAATAATTTGTATAGAAACAAAAACACATCAAAAAGATGTTGAATTTGAATTTTTATAAGGGCAATAGAAAGGTCCAGATATTTAATTGGCACCTACTATGTGCTGTGTGCAATGGTGACTGCTGTGTGTGCTATCCTTGGTTTGGAAGTGAGGCAGCTGCCTGGGTTAACTTTCTTCTACTTACTTTCCACACTTTGCTCCCCAAAGTGTCCTTGTCAGAGAGCAGTGCAAGGCTGACGCTTCTTCCCCCTCCAAAAAATAAAGTTTGTGATTCAGTCAATCAAGTGGCCAACATGACAGCAAACCCCGGGTTCACTGATTTTTTTCCTCCTGAACTGACAGAATCAAGTGGTTATTTATTTATTTACTTACTAATAATTTATATCCTGTCTCTTTCTAAAAAGGATTTGAGAGACTCACTGGATGTCTTGGCATTATCTCCAAAAAGTGAAAGCACCTCAAGGAAGAAAATAACCACTGGAGAAATGGTCTTTGGTTTTACTCCAGAATCCACAGTCACACGATGAGGCTTAATGAGCCCATTACTGCAGAATATGGATAAGGGAGCGCCCGACCAGGCTGCCATTATAAAGGGGGATATTCGCTACAAAGCCACCTCCAGGATGCTTTCTCTAGAGGTGCGGTAAGGTGATCTAACAGCTAATTGGGACCCAAAGGCTTGGCCTGTTGAAGAAACAGTTGCTTTCTTCCCTGAGCAACTCAATTAAGCTGTGAAATCGTTACCAGCCATTAAATGCCATTTATGGGCCAGCACTTTACATGCAGAATGTCAACAGCTTTACAAGGTGGGCATTGGGACTCCCACTTCACCAGGGGAAAACAGAGGCTCAGAGAGGGCATTTAACTCACCCAGGGTCACAGAGCCATTAAGTGGCCAAGTGGGGATCTCCTTCTGAATCCAAAGCCTGTGCTCCCGCCTTATTCCAAATTTGCCTCCGGGCTTCTGAGACTTACATTTATGTCTGGCACTGGCTATCTGTAATGATCCAGTTTATTAAATAACTTTGACATCCGTTGCTTGGTTTTGGACACAGCTTCAAAGAATTTTCATTGTAGCTGCTCTCAGCTGGGATGACCTCAGCCACAAGTAACAGTAAGTCCAAATTCAAACTGACTTCAACAATGAGATGATTAATTACCCCCCAGCACTGGAAGTCCAGAAGCAGGGTAGCTCCAGGCACCATATGTTAGAGAATCTGTTTTGCCGCTCCAAGATTTCTTTTGCTTGCCTCTTTTCCATTTGTGTGCTTCTTCCTCTGGCAGGTAGAAACAAGGATGCAGCAGCTCTAGGGATTTCCTCTAAAGACAGAAAAGGCTGTATCTCCTTAGGTATGAGAGAACCTTTCTGGGAAGCTCCAGCTGGGATCCCTTCCAGACTCCTTGGGCCAGAATTGGATTTCCCACACATTGGGTTATATACCCACACATTGGGTTATACAATGTATTAGTCAGCCAAAGGGGTGCTGATGCAAAATACCAGAAATCGGTTGGCTTTTATAAAGGGTATTTATTTGGGGTAGAAGCTTACAGTCACGAAGCCCTAAAGATTCCAACTCAAGGTACCATAAGAGGTACTTTCTTACCCAAAGTCATTTGTCACTTGTTGAAGCAAGATGGCGGGTGATGTCTGCAAGAGTTCAGCATCCCTGTTCCTCTGAAGGCTCTGCCATCCCAGCTTCTTCCAATATCAGCTGTAGGCTGGGATAAGTCTCGTCTCTCCTGGGGCTTGTTTCTCTTTGAGCTCAGCTGCTCAGGGCTCTGTCTCTGCAGCTGCAAACTATCAGGAGAACTGCTCATCTCTCTTCCCGGGGCCTCTGCCATGTGTAAGGAGCCGTCTCTATTCCTCTGTGTTCTTCTCCTGTGTGTTCACTTCACAGGGTTCCAGCATCCAAAACTCACAACTCTGTCCTTTGCCATGTCTTTTCTCTGTGAGTCCCCACCCACCAAGGGGCAGGGACTCAACACCCTACTGACATGGCCCAATCAAAGCCCTAATCATAATTTAATCAAGTAAAAGTGAACCCTCAGACAGACCACTTTACAAAAATAATCCAATAACTACTTTTGGAATTCATAAAACAATATCAAACTGCTACATACACCCACACATTGGCTTACATATCCACACATTGTTTTACATATCCACATACTGGGTTACACATCCACACACTGGGTTACCCACACGTTGAGTTACATACCCATTTTTAAACTAGTCACTGATGAGGGAGATAGGATGACCATGGCTGCTGTGGGAGACAGCTCGTGGATGCTTTCTCATCTGCTTCCTCTCTCTGGGCACCCAGGAAGATGGCGTTTCCTAGCTTTTCTCACAACTTTGTTCAGGGCATGTGACTGAATTCTACCAGTAGAATATGAGCAAAAATTCTGTATGCCATGTCCATGCCTGCCCATAAAATGTCCCGTATGGTCTTCCATGCTCTCTCTCATTGACTGCTGAGTGCAGAGGAACCCGCAGAGGACTCAGAGCAGGCCCTAAAAGACAGCACCACCGTAGGATGTAGAGATCTGCGTTCCCGATTGCCTTGTGAATGGCCCCCACTGGTCTGTATATCATTGATAAATAAGCTTGTACTGTGTTAAGCACTGAGATTTAAGGTTGACTTGTTACTGCAGTAGCAGTGATGACCTTGACCAATCATCTGGATGAACGAGAAGTTGGGCTGTCAACTGTAATAACCACTAGGTAGCTCAAGTTATGTTCCTTCTCACCTGGTAGAGAGAGCTGATGTCCACTCTCTCAAATGGCCAGGAGGAAAGAGAGAAGATATTGGTGAGCTGTTTTGAAAGCCAGAGTTTAAAGAGTATAGGAAAGCTTCAAAGATTTACATTAGTCTCTGTGTCACCTTGGGCAAGTCACTCCTCAACTCTGGTCTTCAGATTCTTCAGGAGCACATGGTGACTAAAGTCTCTCCAGGCTCTGACATCCAGTGGGTCAAGGCGGATCGAGGGACTTGTCTGCACTTACCTTGGGTTTGGTGCTGTTGAAAAACCATGGGTGTGGCATGGTAAAAAGGTCATTATCAGAACCAGGGTCCTGGCACGCACTTCTGAAAATCTGTACCAAGTAGTCCTAGGCACCCTGCAACTGTGGGGCGGTGACATCTGTGGGTGTTGATTCACCAGGCAAGCACTTCTCTTACTGAAACAATTGGCCTAGTGTATTTAATAAAATTCCTACAAAACATGATTTTCATAACTCTGATCAGGGAGCCAATTAATATAACTATTATTTATTGTGGCTGCCTAGGCACAAAAACCCCACAAATCAAACCGATTCCCCAAACCCACTTGGATACCTGCATTGCTAAGTCATATCCATTATACTGCTTTATAGCCACATGCACATTTTTTATTATTAATGCTATCAATCAATATTTATTCACCATGAAATAGCCTTCCACTTAAGAGGAAAATGTCTTTATTTGCAAGTGCTCCTAATGATCCCAAGCTATGCACACACTGACTGGTATATTTACGAGGGGGTACAAACCTTTGGAATAAAAATAAATGCTACCAGTTATCAAAGACCTACTAAGTGCCAGGCTGTGCCTTATATCCATTATCTGTTTAATCTTATCAATAATCCTGTCACTTTCAACCCATTTTACAGAAAAGAGAACTGAGGCTCAGAAGATTGAAGTTACTTACCAAATATCCCAAAAAAAGTCAGGGAAGAGCTAAGTCTTCCACCCAAGAACTCTTTCTCCTTCACCACAACTGCCCAAGTGCCTTCCAGTATTGAGGGGGAAAAAAAACTAAAGTGAGACATTCAAGATTGAAGCAGAAAGTTGCAGCTCATTGGCTCTAACTGTGACTGGTTTTATATCCCCTCACTTATTCTTCTCCCAGAACTTGCCAGTGAATCCATTTCACTTCCACGTGACCTGATGAGGGACATGGGGTCACAAGAGTAATGGCGGGAACACTCACACATGCTTTTTGTGTTTTGGAGAACTTCCCCCATCGACGGTCTTAGGCTGTATCTGATGACACCAGCACAGGTTACCATAACAGCCTCCTCCCCACTGGAGAGCGACAAAGGCAGCACGTTGTCATGTTGCTATGCTTTTTCCCAAGAATTAGTAACATTCAAGAAATATCTTAGCATCTCATCTCTTGCCTCTTCACCACTCAGCCCCTGCCCACAGCCAACCTCCCAGCCATAGTCACTTCCAGACTACTCAAATAGTGTCGACAATCCTAGGCATAAAGATGATAAGAAGAAGAAAAAACGTTGACAATTCAGGTTGCCAGAAAAAATACAGGATGCCCAATTAAATTTGAGTTCTGTATAAGCAGCAAATAATTTTTGAGTGTAGGTACATATGTCTGAAATTCAAATTTAACTGGGAGTCCCCTGTTTTTATTTGTTAAATCTGTCAAGCATAGCAACAATGTTAGAAAGGAAACTTTTGCTCTTTCCTAATGGCCCTCCCTAGCTCCCTGTCCTCTGTCCCCTTCCCAGGCCACCTCCAAGCCCCAGAGGAAGAGGCACTGCTAATTTGGTGAGCCAGCCACCCCCTGATCCAAATTTTGCCAGTGGGTGTGGCTACAGCGTCGACGGTGAGCATGCACCAGTTTCCCTGGCACTTCCAGCTGCCAGGTGGTAGGCAGACCAAAGCTGGGCGTGCCCCTGTTCCAGCTCTTGCTACCTGCACCTGGATGTGGGTTCAGGTACCCCCTGCTCGTGGGCACAGCCACCTCAGACCCGGGAGGGGCAGCGGGGAACAGAGCTGCTGAGCGTCACCCACGCTCTAACTGCAGTGCCTGCCTCTTGTGAGGGCTCCCGTGGATAGTGCTTCCTACATCAAGATCCCCTCATGAGCCGGGAGTGAGGACGGGGGCAGGCTGTGAGCAGTGCTGTGTCATGGTTCACCAGCATCATGCTAAGGGCAGGTACTTCATCCGGAAACCTCCACACACAGGTCAGGACTTTTAGCTGCGTGACCTCAAACAGCCCGACATAGAGAAATATTATGATTCTTTGATTTTCTCCAGAGAGTTGGGTTGGACTGCATGGACAAAATTGATAATCTGTGCTTATCGTAGGGCAAAACTTAGATTGGGGCCGATAGTGAGGATGAAGTGAACAGATAAATAACCCTACTCCCGTCTCTTCCTGAAACTGATCCCAACCAGCACCTCTGGCACTATTCACACTGCCCAGTGAACTGGTTATTCCTACAAATGATTCCACTGAAATCACGTCATTTCTTTATGTAAAGAGAACATGTCCTCGTCATTATTTTAAATATAGGACCAACAAGCAGGGCTGCTTGAAAGATAAGCCCAGACCTCGGCAGCCCCTAGGCTTACCAGCAATGGTCCAACTGCCCCCTTACACGTTCTCTTTAATAGGGTCCAACCCAAACCTGCTACGCCCTGCTGAGGGACAGAGCTCTGTCCTGTTATTTTTCTCTTTTAAAAAAATCTGTTCAGCAGCCTAGGCAGACAAGAAGAATGTCAAAAATATGCAAATGTCTGGAGAGCCCCTCAAACATTCCAAAGCCAAAGCCAAAATGTATACCCACTACATAGGAAGGGGGAGAACAAAATCAGGCCAGTAAATCATTTTCAGATGTATTTGTCCACACCACATAATGCAGCTTTCAAGTACGGTCCTATTTCTTCAAGTCCTGAGGCACCCCCGTTCACGCACTGTGTGCCTTTATCTTAGAAATATCTGCTTCTCGCAGATAACCAAGCATCCTAATTAATAACACAAAGTCACAGGGGGAGCTTTCTAACTGAAACCACAGCAGGGAAATGATAAGAAAAATATACCGTAGATGTGAGGTTGTGGGTTCTTTTTTTTTTTTTTTTTCAATTCC
>JAQZBX010059802.1:0-17446 GCA_029593785.1 Cabassous unicinctus
TTTTTTTTTATTGTGGGTAAAAATCAAATTTTTCACAATACATACCAATATTTGTAAAATGATATATAAATACATATGCATATATGTGCATATGCTTACATAAATGTTATTATATATATATATATTATTTTTAAGGTGCTTAGATTACCCAAATATTACTCAGAAATTACTGGGATTCCCATGTTTCCCACCCCCCACACCTCCCACAACATCCCACACCACCATCCTTCATCAGTGTGGCACAACAGGCTTCCATGTCCACTTGGAACTGGAAATTAGTCTCTTCATTTAATGGTTCTAGGAGATCTGGATATCCACATGCAAAGAATGAAGGAGGAACACTATCTCACACCACTTACAGAAATTAACACTAAATGAATCAAAGACCTAAATATAAGAACTGTGGCCATAAAAAACTGAGAAGAAAATGTAGGGAATGATCTTCTGGATACTGTGTTAGAAAAAATTGATGAATGGGATCTTATAAAAATTTAAAAAGTTTTTTTCATCAAAAGACTTTATCACAAAAGTGAAAAGACAACTTACTCAATGAGAGAAATCACATGTCTGGTAAGGGTGTAATAACCAGAATATATGAAGAAATACTACTACTCAAAAATAAAAATCAAACCTCATGTAAAAAATGGACCAAAGAACTGAATAGACATATCTTTCAAAAAAGATATACAAATGGCCTGAAAGCACATGAATGGATTCTTCACATCATTAAACGTCAGGGAAATGCAAATCAAAACCACAATTACATATCATTTCACACCCATTACAATGGCCACTATTAAAAGAATTCAAAATAATAATTATTGAAGAAGATGTAGAGAAGTAAGTGCAATCCTTCATTGCTGTGGCAAGTAAAATGGTGTCACCTCTGTGGAAGACATTTTGTCAATTCCTCAGAAAGCTAATATAGAACCACCCTAAGACACAGGAAACTACTACTCAAATATGCACTCAAAATTATTGAAAGCAAGGAATTGAACAGATACTCATGCACTGATGTTCATAGCAGCATTATTCACATTTGCCAAAAGATGAAATTGACCCAAGTATTGATCAAACAATGAATGGATAAAAAAAGTCTGGAAGCAGAGCAGGCATCATCATCACTAAACCTCAAGATTGAGGAATGAACAAACTTAAGGTGGGAATGCAACCATGGACTAAAGTAGACAATATTATTGTAGTTATGGGAAAACTGGCAACATTGCTGTAAGATAGTGGTTCCCAGAGGTACCAAGGGGAAAGGAGGGAAGAATAAGTGGAACATAAGGTATTTTTAGAGCACTGGAATTGTTTTGAATGATATTGCAATGATGGATACAGCCATTATAAATTATAAATTATAAATTTTAAAATCTATAAAATTCTGCCAAACAAAGTGTAAATCATATGTAAGCTATAGCCATGGTTAGTAGCAATGCTTCAATATTTGTTCATCAATTGTAACCAATATCCCACACTAATATACGATATCATTAACAAGGAAAATGTGGGAGGGGTTGGGAGAGGTATATGGGAATCCCCTATACTTTCTATGTAACTTTTCTGTAATCTAAAGCTTGGCTAATATTTATAGAAACCTGTTTCCATTTTTGTCTTTTATGAATTATTTTTCCCCAAGAAAGGCAGGAATACATTTCCCCTGAATTGAGTTGTCATCATGTATTCTTGGTTAAGACAGTACCTCATGGCTTTGGGGCTTTGAATTGGTAAATACTCTTGATGTGTGAAAAATCATGGTACATTCTGTGTGATCTCAGGCACATGAAAATATATGCTCAGTTGTGTGTATACACACACAAGATCTAGCAGTATATGTCAAATTGTAAACTGCTTATGATTCTGGATGACTTTTCTGTTCTTTTCTCCTTATGTTTTTCAGTTTTCTCTATCATACAATTATCTTAAAAGTTTGAAAAGAAAATGGATGTTATTTTAAAATCCAAAAGCAAATAAATAAATAAAGATCTAAATATAAAAGCTAATACTATATATCTTTAGAAGAATGCATAAGGCAGGTATTCAAGACCTGAGATTCAGCAACATATTCTTAGCTATGACACCAAAAGCGTGAACAATGAAAGAAATAACAAATAATTTGATTCCATAAAAATTAAAAACTTTTGTACATGGAAGGAAATTGTCAAGAAAAAAATCGTGCAAAATGATATAAAATAATTTCAAACCATATATCACATAAGGGCTTAATGTTTAGACTATCTAAAAAATTAAAATGGAATGACAAAAAGACAAACAACAAAATTAAAATAAATGATCAAAGGACCTGAGTAAACATTTCTCCAAGGAAGATATACAAATTGCCAATTAATGCACTTAAAAATGTTCAAGATCATTAGGCACTAGGGAACTGATAATTAAAACCATGCCAATAAAGATGCCATTTATTTAATAAATGGAAAATGTGAAGTTTTGGAGAAGACGAGGTGAAACGGGAACTCTATTTCATTGTTGATGGGAAAGTAAAGTAGCAACTACTGTGAAAAGCAATATTTTGGTTCCTTCAAAAGTTAAATATAAAATTACCATATTATCTGGCAAACCCACTTCTAGGTACATACTCAAAGACATTGAAAAATGGGTCACAAACAGATACTTGTATACCAATGTTTATAGAAGAATTATTCTCAACTGCAAAAGGCTGGTAACAACCCAAGTGTCCATAAACAAAGGAATAGATAAACAAAATGTGGTACACACAAAAGAATATTATTGAGCCCTAAGGAAAATTGAGCTATAAGACATAGGAAAACATTGAAAATATTATGCCCAGTGAAATAAGCAAGACGAATAAGGAATAAAACTGTATGTTGTCACTTAAAAGAAATAATCAAAAATTACATTCTCACAGATGGAAAGCAAATTAGGAGTTACTGGCGGAGTGGCTGTATTGAGGGTGGGGACAAGAGACAGTATTTTGTGATAAAATAAAGCTACAATCAAGAGAATGTTGCATTTTTGTAAAGAGATGCCACTGTATCAATGGAAAAGAATGGAGAAAGAAATAGACCCAAATAGATATGGTCAATTGCTTTTAAAATAAGTTGCTGAGGAAAATCAACTGAGAAAAGGAAGTCTCTTAAATATTACCATAAAAACTATATATACATATGAAAAATAATGAATCATAGATCAAAATGTATAATCAAAATCCAAATAATTTTATATGAAAAAATATATGAATACTTTTTCACAAACCTGAGGTAAGAAGCATTTCTTGTATAGATGAAAAAAGTAAGATAAATCCCACCAAAACCACTACCTTAAGAAAATTAAATGAAATTTTCCAAAATAAGAATACACTACTTATGAAGACACACTGTTATGAAAATCATAAGAATGCCATAGACTGTGAAAACACATTCACAATACATTGATTGAAAATATATAATAAGCAAGTTATATAAATAATCAGAAAATAATATAAGAAACAAGCCATTTTGAAAAGAAGAGCAAAAGAATTGATCAGACACTCAAAAACTCCTAAAAGCCCCCAAATAGAAACAACCTATAGGTCCACCAATAAGGAATATAAATCAAAATGTTTTATTCATTCAATATAACATCATCAACAAAAAAACAATCTGTAGTTCCATTAAACAATATGAATAAATCTCAAATTCATTTCCTTCATCAATGAGCTGTCTCATCCCATCAGTTAAAGTTTCAACCAATCAGTTGACTATGCCATTTAACTTATCTGTGTTCATTTGTGGATGTTTCTAAACACTAGAGGGAAAACTAAGTTAGTAGTTGGATTTAGTTCAGACAAACATTCCTAGATAGAATTTTAGGAGTAATGCTTCCATAACTTGCTGAGATCCATTTTTAAGTTATTTTTTTATTTTGAAATAAAATGATTAAAAACATAAGCAAGTGATGATTTCAGCAATCATAAGAAAGAATTTTCATCTCTATTTCAGGCAGCCAGCTTCTCCTGGGGGAATTCTTTGAAAACCTTCATCAGAGTTCCAAACTTGCAGCCTGCCCTACAGAATTTGGGCATGTGCATCCCCACAGTCACATGAGACAATTTTATAAAATTTCATAATATTTCCAGATATCTTGTGTCAGTTCTGCTTTCCTAGAGAATCCTGGCTAATACAAATTTGGTACCATGAAAGTGGGGTGATGCTACTGCAAAACAAAAAATGTGGAAATACCATATTGTCTGTGTATGCAGGATGAATTGTGAGGTGCTTGATAGAAAAGGCCTTGATTGCTTTGAAGAGCTTGGTGGTAGAGATACGGATGCTAAAGACACTTCAATGAGACCTTAGAGATGAATGTGTCATTGCAAAGTGGAAGAAAGATGACCCTTGTTTTAAAGAAGCAGAGAACTTGGGAAAATTGTATACTGATATCAGATTGAGGCAATTTAAAAGTGATGAGCTTGTATATTTAGCTAAGGAGATTTCAAAATTGAATGTGGAAATTGTGGCCTGGCTTTCCCTTGCTGTTCATAGTAATATGTGAGAGGAAAGGGATAGTCTGAGAACCGATGGTTTAGAATTTCTGCACATCTGGAAAGTAAGTCCCCAGAAAATGTGCCCTATGTGAGGATTTTACTGAACATTGAAATAGTCAGTCATTTCAGTGCAAATCAAGATTATAGGAATGCAAAAGGATTTGTGGAAAGTCCTATTTTCTTTCAGTTGGGACCACTGTGTATTACATGTGAAACTGACCAGTATTTTTTTTTTGCAAGACCTGTATGGACAGAACCAGTGCCAGCCTAGACTAAAAGGGACAGAATGAAGGGAAAATAACTTCAAGGACAGAACCATGGAAGGTGAGCTCTGTACTAAAGACATCATCTTGGGCCAGAGAGTGAACCCACCCATGTGTGTGGAAAGGGTTACTATGCCCTAGCACTTAAAGAAAGTAGGCCTTATGCCCCATTAAATTTATTTTACCTAAATCTACATTTTGCCCAAACTTTTGAAGCTTCTTATTCAACTTAGTTCCTCCTAATTTTGTTTTATTGAGGTCTTTTAATCATTCTCATTCATTAAGCCTTAGAGGATATTATAAATATTGTTTGATAGAATACAAATTCAATCAGAATTACCTTCATTCTCTCAAGTATTTTTTTTTTCAATTTCTCTTCACTTTCTCTATCTCTGATATCCCACCTGGGATTTTTTTTCCTGATGCTGGAGCAGCATCCTTAGTATTCTATGTAGGGAAAATCAGCTTGTGACATATTTTATTATCGTATTTGAAAATATTTTGTTTCCTTTATTCTTTTGGTGTAGAACTGATGTTGAATAATTCTCTAATTATTCATCTGTTTGAAAATATATTTATTTACACTTAGTTTTTATCCATATAAGTTCTTTTATTATTTTGATATATAGCCACAGATCCTTTATGCTCAGCATAATGAGAATTTTATATGTAATTCACATATCATAAAATTCATTTTTACAGAATACAATTCAGTAGTATTTAGTATATTCATAAATTTATGTAATCATCACCATTATCTAATTCAAGAACATTTTCATCTCCTAAAAGCAAATCCCATATGAATTAACACTTCATCCATTGATAGGCAATTTGTGAAGGTTAATTTTCCCTCTCAATTCTAGTCCACTGATCTGTAAGTTTATCTTACTTGCGATACCACACAATTTTGATTATTAGAACTTTGCACTAGGTTTTGAAATCAGGGAGTGCTAGCCCTCCAACTTACTCTTCTATTTCAAGATTATTTTGAATTTATTTATGAATTTTACATTCCCATTGTTAATTTCTGCAAAGAAAATCAGTTCTGATTTTGATAAGAATTATGTTAAATAAGTAGCATAATAATGGGAAGTATTGCCATCTTAAAAATATTGTTGGCTTATCCATGACATGATATGTCATACCATATATTCAGGTCTTTAATTTCTTTCAACAGTGCTTCCTAGATTTCAGAGTATAGGTTTTGCATTTCTTTGTTAAATTTATTCCTGATTGTTTAAATCTTTTAGATGCTCTTTTATTTTGCTTTAGTCAATTAAACATTTATTTAAAAATGGATACATTCATTTATTAAAAGTACATTTCACTCTTTTCAAGAGAGGCAATATAAGAAAGTAAAGTACTTCAAAAAAAGTATACGAACCACCTCTGTGCTTATCACATGAATAATTGCATGACTAAAATCTTCAAAGTACTTACAGGTGCCTTGATGATACTTGCCTCATAGATTTTAGTATGATCCACAATGGGATTATGGACTAAGGCTCTACCAAACAGCACTGGTCATTCATGAAAGAAAAAGTATTCATTCAAATCAGTGCCACAGTTAAGTCTAATAAAATGAGCAAAGCCATAAGAGAACTTAACCAACATGGGTAACCGTGATGACTATAACATGGATATGTCAACAGTATCAGCGATTGCATAAATTGAGAAAAATTTTGTCTTAGGATCGTATTGATAATTTCTTTTTTTTCCTTTATATTGAGTAATTCTTGGGCATTATTATAGGATGTCTACATATTTTCATACTTGTCCGATTTGAAATGCCTCCCTCTGGGCATAAAACACAAGTAAAGCAATAGATGGGCTTTCCTTCCTGTGGAAGTTTCCTGATTCCTGAACGGCAGCTCTGGCTACATACAGATTGAGGAGTCCCAGGAGAAAAGAGAGAATTATTGGTCGTAATATTACACATTTTTAACAACTATGAGAGAGTACCTATATTTATCTCTTAATAAGAGAAAACAATTTCTCATCTATTTCATAACAAAGTTTCACACCAATCTCTAACTTGTTGATATTACCTGGGCATTAATTGTATACATATATACAAACAACTTACCATAATATCTGAACACGTTTATTTCACACATCATTGGTAACATCACCTTGGTTTTACTCTCCTCTCATTTAACCACATGATGAAAAAGGCTCTCAACACAAGGCTCATAATAATTGTGTTTAGATGCTATTTTAAAGGGAATTGTTTTCTTAATTTCATTTGTAATTGTTAATTTCAAGTGTATAGAAATATAATTGTTTCCTATTTGGAGATTTTATCCTGTAAATTGTTCAACTCAATTGCATATAATGTTTTTTTAGTGGATTACTAAGAATTTTTGTATTCAAATTTTTCATCTGCAGATAGAGATAGTTTTACTTCTTATTTTTTTATTCTATCTTGATCTGAACTATGGAGAACACATTCAGTTTTTTTAAGATTAAATGTGATAGCTGTGGATTTTCCATTAATGCCTTTGATCATATTCATAAAATGCCCTTCTATTTCCAGTTTGTTGATTATTTTTATCATAAAAGATATTGGATATTGTCAAATAGTTTTATTGCATCATTGAAGTGAATAAAGATATTTTTTGTTCTTTCATCCATGATATAGTGTATTACATGAATTATTTTTTAGATATTATAGCATCCTTGCATCATGGGATAAATACCTCTTGATAGCTGTATGTAATATTTTGATATGTTGCTGAAATCAGTTTGCTCATATTTTGTTGAGGATTTTTGTGTGTATATTAGTAAAGAACATTGGTCTCTAGTTTCTTTTTTCTTTGAGTTGTGTTCCTTTGTTGATGGTTTAATAACAGTACTGTCTTCATAGTTTGAGTTGTAAAGTGTTCCTTCCACTTATATTTTCTTGAAAAATTTGTGTAGATAGTGTATTAACTTTTTGTATGTGTGCAGAATAATACCACAGTGAAGTCATACAAACCTGGGCTTTTAATTATGGTAATATTTCAATCAGTAAGTCAATCTCTTTACCTTATTAGAAACATACACACACACTGTCAAAATCTTGTTTTCTAAATATGATTCTGCAATAAAAGGAACCAGGATTTCTTGGACAAATGACTGTATCCAGGGATAGAATAATTATTTACAGAAATAAATTTAAAGATCTTACAGACAGATCACATAAAACCTTTTCCCAATTACCTAGAGTAGGAACAATGAAAGATGGGTATAGTTGTAACTTTTAGTTACAGAAGATTAGAAAATGCTTTTAAAAAATGGTCTTTGTCCAGGGAAAGCAGCAGCAAACTTTAACTAGCTCACAAAGAACAAATGGAGCAATCTGAGCAATAAAATAAAATATTGTGCATTATAACCACAACTGTAAGGTAAATATACATAAGTACATATTGATAAAAACAAATGAATATGAAGAAATGGAGATAGAGTGACAAATCTTTATTTATAGAACACTTAGTGAAATTAATTATAGATAAATAATACCAAATTTACAAATTCTCTCAGAGCAGAAGAAAATGAAACTTTTTGCAACTAATTTAAGGGAGCAGTATAAACTTGACAAAATCATTATAACAAAATAGTCTATAAAAAATTAAACTTTCAGTATTCTATCTCTCATGAAAATATACCCGCAAAAATGTTATCAAACTTAATCCAGCTGTGCATTTTTAATGCATCTGAGGAAGAGGTATTCATTTCTAGCATGCAATGCTGATATACTAATGTCAAATACATCAATGTAATACATATTAACAAGAAAAATAACAGCTCATTTATATAAAAGAATTTAATGAAATCTATCATTAATTTTTGGAAAAATCTTTTAGCAAATAAGAATACTAAGTAATTCATTAAGCTGATAAAAATTATCTACAAAAAATTTTGTTTCTACTTTATGTTTAATGTTGAAATTTTCAGCCCTTCCCACTGAGGATGGGTACAACTGACAGATGACTATTTCTAATCAGCACACCTTTCTTTGGAAGCAAATATGAAAAACATTCTTAAGATTGCAGAAAAATAAATATAATGTCAATATATCTGTATGATATCATTGTGTACAAATGAAATCTAAAAATAAATATTAGAAATAATGAGTCATTATTTCCTAATAATAATTCCTAATTATTTAGGAATGAATTTTAAAAAGATGTACAAAATCTGGAACACTGAAAACTGTGAAAAGAAACAAGAGAAATTATAGAAGGGTGCATCATATTCGTTGACTGGAAGACTATTACTAAAACGTCAATTATTTCCAAATAGATGAACAAGTTCAATGCAATTTCAATCAGAATACCAGCATTATTGTTTGACTCTTGAGGAGATGATTTTAAATTTTCATGTTAGTATAAATTACATATAATAACTGAGATGATATTATAGAATGAAGCTGGATGATACTACTACCAGATATCAAGGCTTACTAAAATATCAGCATAATTGAGACAATGTTAGCCTTGTTCAAGTATAGATAATCCTGCAAGTACAGAAAACCAAGTTGTAAGAATTGCACATAGAAAAATATCTTCCCCTGCATCTGCCCCTGAGAGCATGCCATATTATGCTATGGCTGCTGTACTTGCCCACTGACAGCTAAAACTAGGAAAAGAAGCAAATGATCACTCTACTGCATCAAGAAACATATTTTAAGGCTATCATAATTAATTCCAGATGTAGTTCTTTAAATCATTTATTTCTATAGGCCTATACAAGCTTTTAAAATATGATATATTCATTTTTTAATTCTGATAAATGTCTACAATATTCCTATAAATATACCCTCTTGTACCTTTTAAAATATTATTTTTATTTTTAAAGAACCTTTAGATTACATAAATCGTACATCAAAAATAGAGGGGATTCCCATATACCCCAGCCCCTCACCTCCCATACTTTCTCACTTTAACAACATTCTTCATTAATGTGCTACATTTGTAACAATTGATGAACAATATTTAAGCACTGCTACTCGTTCTGGACTATAGTTTATATCATAGTTTACACTATGCCCCACACAATTTTATAGGTTTTGACAAAATGTATAATGGCCTGTATTCATCATTGCAATTTCATGCAGGACAATTCCACTGTCCTGAAAATGCCTTCATGTTATACCTATTCTTACTTCTCCTTCCCCTCAAAACCTCTGGCTCCCACTGCCTTTATCTCAATTATTCAAATAAGAATAATAATGTCTATAATAGAATGGTAATGTCAAATTTAGTCCATTGTTCATTCCCCAATCTTGAGGATTTGGGGATGGTGGTGCCCAGTCTGTTTCTAATTGAGAGGGGGCTTAGATCCCAATGGGTCAGATGGATGGAACTATCTTGCTTTCAGTGGCAGACACTCTGTTCCTTGGGATGGGCATTGTCCATCATCATCCCCTGGTTAGTTGTCTTGGGTGAGTTCAATGAACTGGTGAGTAGGTGTTGCAACTCTACTGAGATTCAGGGCTTAACCTGCACATGAAAAGACAGAAGATTTAAGTCTCTGTGACATATATTTAGCAAGTGCATTGATAAATATAGATTCAAATTAAAGGGGCAGAAGAGCCATGTGAAGGGAAACTATAAATGAGTCTTACTCTATTACACTGGGGAGCATAAATTCCAAAGTAGGGCCCACTGACATGGTGCTGAATTCCTGAGATTGTATGCCTTGCCTATAGTGTCTAGATGTTTCTAGAGCCCTCAATAGTCCCTCTGTTTGAGACACTGTTTACTGTGGCAGTCAATGAAAACCTGCTGAGATGTGCATAAGCATAATCTCTGGAATGACATGCTGACTCACTTTGAAATCCTTTAGCTATAAAAACCTATTTGTATTTCATATTTCCACATTTCCATCAAGGTCTTTTTCCAGATTCACTGCTAGACAGCACTTGGTAATAATCCCTTGTCATCAGAAAGACTTCCACAGGAAGCATGTCCCATGCCAGGGGAAGGTAGCCCATTTCCATGCTGAGTTTGGCTGAGAGAAAGGCCACATTTGAACAACAAGGAGGCTTTCAGGAGGTAACTCTTAGGCAATATATAATACTCGGCTAAGTTTCAATTTCACACAAAAAAAATGGTTTATAATTACAATCAAATAATTATAAGGGCCAGGCATAATAGTCTGTCCTTTACCAGGCAGTGCCCATGTACTCAGTGCAGGAATATGAAGGGGAGTAAGGAGGGGAGGCTGGGTTGGACTACTTTTTATTTCTTTTTCACTTTTCTGACATTATTATTAACCAGATTATGCCAGATTTACTCCTGTTCTGTTCTGGTTCTCTCTCCCTTTCTTTCCTTCTCTTTCTCTCTGTTCTCTCTGTCTCTTTCTTTCTCTTTCTGTCTCTCTCACTCAATCTCTCTGTTACCTTCTCTTTCTTTAAGATCTAGTAAAGTATTTACATTTTAGTGCTTTTTTTGTTAGACAAGTTGTGAATTTACAGAACAACCATCCCTAAAATACATGATTCCCTTATACCACCACATCACTCACACTTTGCTTTGGTGTGAAACATTTGTTACAATGGATGATAGCACTTTTTTATGTTTCTACTGTTAATTAAAGCCCAAGGTTTACTCAGAATTCACTTTTAGAACCATGTTTCCACAGATATTTTGAATTTTTAAAAATTTTAAATATACTTATGCAATCTAACATTTATGCTCTTAAGCATATTTAGACATATATTTAGTGTAGTAAAGTGCACTCACAATGCTGAACTACCATCACCACTATCCATACCCAAAACATTTCCATCATTCCCAAGAGGAACCCTGTCCATTTTAAGCCTTAAATTCCCATTACCTATCCCTGCCTGCCACCTAACAATATTATAGTTTCTGACTCTATAAGTTTGCTGATTTTAATTGCTTCAAATCAGTGAGATCATTCAATATTAGTCCTTCTCTGGCTTATTACACTCAAGATGATGTCTTAAATGTTCTTCCATATTGTTGCATGTACTAAGACTTCAATTCTTTTCATGGTTGAATAATTTTCCATCATATGTATATATCACATTGTGTTCATCTATTCTTTGGTTGATGGACACTTGAGTTGCTTCCATCTTTTAGCAATTCTAAGTAATGTTGCTAAGAATATTGGTGTGAATATCTCAGTTTGATTCTCTGCTTTCAATTCTTTTGCATATTTATCTAGGAGTGGGAATACTGTGTCATATGGTACTTTGATACGTAACTTTATGAGGAATCACCAAACTGTCTTTTACAGAGGCTGCACCATTTTACTTTGTAACAGCAATGAATGAGTGTTTTTTCTTTGCATTATCACCTACACTTATTTTCCTTTTTTAAAAATATCAGCCATTCTAATGGGTCTGGAATGCTATCTCATTCTGGTTTGGCTTTACATTTCCCTGATGGCTAATGATGTTCAGGATCTTTTCATGTGCTTTCTAGCCGTTTGTCTATTGATGTCTTTTGCTTCCATTGTTTTTTTTTCTATGAGTAGGTAGTTTTGCCTCTTATATAAGAGTTAATCATCCATTTTGAGTTGATTTTTGTATATGGTGTGAGGTAGAGGCCCTCTTTGGAAATGGAGATATAATTTTCCCAGCAATATTTGCTTGAGTAGAATTCTTTCCAAATTTTATGGTCTTTGCCAACTTGTCAAAAATCAGTTGGCCATAAATGTGAACACTGAATTCTGAACTAGTATATATATCTGCACTTGTTCTAGTAACAGTCTGTTTTGATTGCTGTATCTTTGTAATAAGTTGTATGATCAAGAAATGTGAGTCCTCCAATTTAATACTTCTTTCTACAGATGGCATTAGCTATCCACTGCCCTTTATATTTCCACATTAATTTATTGATTTTCTTTTCCATTTCTGCAAAGAAGGTTGTTGGAATACTTTTTATTTATTTATTTTTTTTGAGAATTTGTGAGTTAACAATATAATCATGTATACTGTATAAGAGTCCTATACATTGCCCATCACCAATACCTTACATTGTTGTGAACACAATTGTAACAATGATTTTAAAAAATGTCATAATATTAATGCTATCTATAGTCCATTGTTTATATTTGGTGTATTTTTCCCAGAAACAAAACTATTATTATCACCACTTGTTGAATAGACTGTTCTGGCCTAGCTGGGAGGGCTTAACTGCTTTGACAAAAATCACTAAACTGTAGATGTGAGGGTCTATTTCTGAAAAGTCAATTGGTTTCCATTGGTCATTCTGTCTTTATGCCAGTACCATGCTGTTTTTACTACTGTAGCTAAGTAATATGCCTTAAAGACAGGAAGTGAGAGTTCTCCAACTTTGTTCTACTTTTTAAAGACATTTTATGGCTGTTTGGTGTCCCTTATACTTCCAAATAAATTTGATTATTGGCTTTTCCATTTCTGCAAAAAATTCCATTTAGATTTGTGTTGAATCTTTAAATTAGTTTGGGTAGAATTAACATCTTAATGATATTTAGTCTTCCAATTCATGAACAAGGAATGCCCTTCCATTTATTTAAGCCTTCTTTGGTTTCTTTTAGCAAAGCTTTGTAGTTTTTGAATACGGACTCTTTATGTCCTTGGTTAAGTTTATTCCTAAATATTTTATTATTTTAGTCACTAATATAAATGGAATATTTTTCTGATTTCTTGTTCAGAATGCACATCATTAGGGTATTGAAACACCATTGATTTTTTGTGTTAATCATGAATCCTGTCATCTGGAAAAATTCTTTTATTAGTCTTACTAGCTTTGCTATAGATTTTCCAGGATTTTCTAGATAGAAGAGCATATCATCAGCAAATACTGAAAGTTTTAATTTTTCCTTTCCTAGTTGAGTGCTTTTTATTTCTTTATCTAGCTTAATAGCTCTAGCAAGAACCTCTAGCACAATATTAAAAAACAGTGGTGACAGCTTCCATGGCTTGTCCATGACCTCATTGAGAAAGTTTTCTGTCCTTCACCACTGAGTACAAAGCTTGGTCTAGGTTTTTCATATATGCACTTTACCATATTGAGAAAACTTCCTTCTGGTCATATTTTTGGAGTGTTTTTATCAAGAAAGGGTGCGGTATTTTGTCAAATGCTTTTTATGCATCTATCAAAAAGCTCTTGTGATAATATCAGTGTGGTTTATTACACTAATTGATTTTCTTGTGTTTAGCCACTATTGCATACCTGGGATAAAACTGCCTTGATAGTGGTATATAATTCTTTTAATGTGCTGTTGGATTCAGTTTGCATGTATTTGGTTGAGGATTACTGTGTTTATATTCATTAGGGATATTTGTCTTTAATTTTATTTATTTTTTCATAGTTTTGGTATTAGGGTGATGTGTGAATCATTGAATGAGTTCAGTAGCCTTATTCTCTGTTCAATATTTGCAAAAGCTTGAGCATATTTGGTATTAGATTGTCTTTGAATGACTAGTAGAATTCACCTGTGAAACCAACTGGTCCTTGGCTTTTCATGCTTGTAATATTTTTGATGATTGTTTCAATCTCCCCTATGATTGCATTGTTGAAGTCTTCTATGTCTTCTAGGGTCAGTGTAGGTAGCTCATGTGTTCTTGGAAATTGTCCATTAAATGTATATTGTCTGTATTTTTGACATACATTTGTTCATAATATCATCTTATGATCTCCCTTATTTCTGCTGGGTCAGAGATAATGCCCCCTGTCTCATTTCTGATTTTATTTATTTTCATCTTCTCTTTTTTCTTTCTCAGTCAACCTAAGTGTTGGTTGATTAGTTGATCTTCTTGAAGAATCAACTTTTAGTTTTTTATTTCTCACCCTTTTTTTTTTTGGTCTTGATTTCATTTTTTTCTGCTCTGATCTTTACTATTTCTTTCTTTCAGCTTGGTTTGGGATTAGTTTTCTGTTCTTTTTCTAGTTCCTCCAGGTGTGCAGTTAGATCATTATTTTTAGCTCTTTCTTCTTTTTAATGTAAACATTGAGGGCTAGATATTTCCCTCTCAGCACTGACTTTGCAATATCCCATTTATTTTGATATGTTGTGTACTCATTTTCATTCAGCTGAAGATATTTGCTGAATTCCCTTGAAATTTATTCTTTGACAACTGATTATTTAAGAGTCTGTTGTTTAATCTCCTTATATTTTATATTTTCCTTTTTTTCCATTCATTATTGTTTTCCAACTTCATTCTCTTATGATCAGAGAATGTGTTGGGTATATTTTCAAACTTTCTAAAGTTATTGAGTCTTGTTTTGTGACCCAACATATGGTCTATCATGGAGAATGATCCATCAGTGTATGTAAAGAATGTTATTAATAGGGAAAGATGTGGGATGGAGAGAGGGAGCATATGGGAAAAACTTATACTTTTGATGTAAATTTTGTGTAATAGTAAACCTCTTTAAAATAAAATTTATTGTATGAGAAAAAATAGGTATTGGGGACCACCATGCAGCACCCCAAAACCAGTACTTTGCATTATTGTAGTAATACTTTGCTGGTGCTCTTTCATAATTTGTCACAAATGTTTCATAACAATGCAAGTTATTGGTAATGGGGTTTTGTATGATGTTATACATGTTTGTTTTGCAAGTTCACAAGTTTTACTATTCACATATTGTTTATGTATACTCATGTATGAAAGAGATACTTCAATATTTTTAAGTTTAAAAATGTATAGAGTATTTCCATAAAAACCCCACCAACATACATATTTTCCCCTATTATTATCTTTCATTAGTAAGGTACATTTGTTGCCATTGATGACCCATATTGAAGCATTGCTACTAATCAAGAGCTATAGTATATGGTTTACATTTTGTGATGTACCATTTTTAGGCTTTGACAAATATATAATGCCATTTGTTTATCATTGCTGTATTTTACAAAAAATTCAAAAGCCTTAAAAATGCTGTGTGCTCCACCTATTCATTTTCCCTCTCCTTTCTAAAACTCTGGTAATCATTATCTTTATATTAGTGTTACAATTTATTCTGTTACCACATAAGACCACTAATAACAATAAATCAATATTGGTCCATGGTTACTCTCCCCCCTTATGTTTGTTCATTACTCAGTCATCAGCAATTTAGAATGATGTCTGCTTTCACTGCTTCAGATTGAGAGGGGTCTTAGATATTAAGGGAGACATGGAAGAAACTGTTTTGCTTTCATTTGTAGATGCTCTTGGTTCTTTGAGATAGGGATGATCTATCATCATCATTTTGTTAGTTGTCCTGGGCAAGTCTGAAGAACTGGAGGTTAGGTTTTGGCCACAATTCTGCTTCAGAATTCAAACAGCATATAAATAGACTAAAGATTTAAATCTCTGTGACATACACTTAACAGGTATAATGATAATTTAGGTTCAAATAACAAAGGTAGAAGAATCATGAGGTGGGAATGAAAAGGAATTATTCTATCTCAGTTATAAGGAGGAAATAGATTTCCATAAATTCCCAAATAGGACCTGCTGAAAGGGTGTTGGTTTCTTGCAGCTGTGCACCTTACTCTAGATCCTTCAGGAGAACATCTGTTTGAGGTTATTACTACTGTGGTATTTAATGAAATCTGCCTGAGACTCCTATAAGCATAACCTCTGTAATGACCTCCCTACACACTTTGAGATCTCTTAGCTATAAAAACTTTTTTAAAAATTAATACTTCCCACTTTTTGTGAAGATCTATTTCTCCATGCATTGCTGGTTGGCACTTGGTAATAATCCTTCAGTGCCAGGGAGGCTTATCCTTAGGAGTCATGACAAACATCAGGGGGAGGTGGCATTAAGTTTATTTGCTGAGTTTGGGTTAGATAGAGGTCATAATTGAGTAACAACGAGGTTTCAGTAGGTAATTCCTAGTCATTAATTATAATTAGACTGTGTAATTTTTTACAGGAATAACATCCTATGTACAGGCATTGAGACTGAAGGCTTGGCTTATTGGCCTGTTTTCTTTTATTAGGCACTACTGTAATGTTCCAGAGATTGTTGCCATTTTATTTGAGAAAATATCAGGACTCCCTAGGATGGGAGTTTAATATTTTGTTATCTATTGTGTGGGCCTCTATCTATCAAGAAAAGATACCAGACTTCTGGGAAAATGAAATCAAAGTAGATAGGCTGAGTTTGACTCTCTCACAAAAAAAAGCAGAAAAATGGCAAGGACCTATCTGAAGGAGCTGCTTTGTGTATCTATAGGATAGGAAGGTGCTCTGAGTCATCCAGGAGGGTACCAGAAAGATAAAGAAGCCAAAGGAAAACTGTGAGTTGCTTGATCCTATGGGTGAAAACTACACATATACCCCAACCTCAGAGCAAGTCAGCTTGGTGGAGTCCCTGGCTCACTGTTGCCAATGGAGTGAGAGGGAGCATTCCCTGGGAGGAAGAGAGGTCTGACAGTGGATAGAAAGTGAATTATTTTTGCAGTCAGTTTGACCAGCTGAGCCCTCTTTGAATCTCAGAAGGAACCCCAACCCAGAGCTACATTGAGAGGGGAGGGGAGATCTGCTCAGGCAGGCTGTCACACCCAGCCTCCCAGGGAGAGAGAGGAACTAGATTAGAGATGGGGCAGAGACAAGCACCTAATCAGTAGGGCTCTGGCAAACTGTAGAAATCTAACACGCCTGAAGGAAAGGGGGCATATAGAGCCAGACAGAGCCTAATTACTCCATTTTAGCTAAATGGAGTAATTCCTACCTTGCAGATAC
>JAQZBX010059803.1:5197-17544 GCA_029593785.1 Cabassous unicinctus
TTGTAAGTTCACAACTTATGTTATTCACTTATTGTTTATGGATGTTTGTGTTTGAATGATAAATGTCAACAAAATGTTTAAAACATTTAAAAAATTAAAAACACTTAGAAAACTAGGACTAGAAGGAAACTTCCTCAATATGTTATATAGCATATATTAAAACTCCACCACTAACATCATACTCAATGTTGAAAATAGATTTAATAATTCCATATGTGCCTAAAAGTTAATAGTACAAAGAATACCTGTATATCTTTTCTCTAGATTTCACCCCTTTTTAACATTTTATCATTCTTATTCTCTCTGTCTTCCAACACACATTCACCATGCGTGTTATTTTTTTCTGAACAATTTAAGAATAAGTTAAATGCACCATGTACTTTTACCACTTCAGACTATACTTCTGAAGCAAAAATATTCTCTTCTATAGCCATAGTACACTTACCAAATTCAGGAAATTTAACACTGATAGTAATACTTTTATCCATTTTTGTTAGTTGTACTAATAGTATCCTTTTTAAAAGTTTTATTTTTTTTCCTGGCACCTAATCCAGTCCAGATTCCTCATTACTTTACTTAATCATGCCTCTTCTATTTCCTTTCATCTAAAACAGTTCTTCAGAATTTCTTTTTTTTTTTCTTTCTTTCTTTCCCCTTCCCCTTCCCCTTCCCCTTTTCCTTTTCCCTTTCTTTTTTCTTTTCCTCTTCCTTTTCCTTTTCCATATGTCCCCCTTCCAGGGCCTCATCTTCTGCTCAACTTAACTATTACTTTTAGGAACTGACCAGCAATGTTAAAACTCAAACCATACCTTTTCTCATGTCTTGTAAGCTCATATTTCTAGCTGCCTGACTGATTTTTTTTATCTGTATGTTCTCTTATAACTTTAAACTCAGTATTTCTGAAGGACATTCTGCATCCTCCCACATACACTCCTCCCCTGCAAAAAAAATTGCATTACCTGGTTTCTTTACTTCTATAAATGGTACCACCATTTTTAAGCTGTTGTCTGAATCTTCAGAATAATAACCTTTCTCCTTGCTCCTATGTTTAATCACTTATCAAATTTCATATGTTCTATCTCTATAGAATTTCTAAAATATTCTTTACTCCTTTTGCCATTATCCTGGATCAGCTTCTTATTACTTCTTGACTGGTTTCATATTGTAATTGTGTTCAATAGCCTCTTAATTGGTTGCTCATCTCCTCCCCACCTAGTTAAGCCTCTTAGCCAAACCCATTCTTCCTCCCATAGTTTGGATTTTGAGTGACATCATCATTTGCACTCAAACAGGAAGCTTCTCCTCCCTCCCCATTTATTCAACCAACAAATACTTAAACCTACCATGTGCCAGAAGCTGTGCTAGGCACTGGTGAACAATAGTAAATAAATCTGAGGTTGCCCCTGCCTTTGCAGAGCTGAGAGTGAATTGGAGGAGACAGAAAATAAAAAAACTAAACAGTTAAATATATAATTACATATTTGATGATTGCTATGAACTAGGCTGTATGAAGAAGAATAGTGGCTAGAGCAGCATGTATCTTGACAGGGTGGTCAAGATAGGCCCCTCAGGCACTTTAAGCGAAGCCTGTGTCATGTGGATTCTAGTTTCTAAATATATCTAATCATTTTCCCTCTTCTCAATCCCAGGTCCAACTGCTTTAGTCAAGCCTTTATTTTCTTTCTAAATAGTCTCTGAACTATCTCCCTGCTTTCAGTTTAGTCCTCTCTGTTTTCATCACTCATTCTTCCAAGGTGATTTTCTAAAACTGAGAAATTTGGTCATGTCATTCAACAGAATGGCATCCAGACTACACAACTTAGCATTCAAAGCCGCTCACATGCTCTGCTTATCTTTCCAGGCTTAAATCTTTCTTTTGACCCTCTCTCATATACTTCAGACAAATTCATCTTTCTGCAGTTCTCCAAGTGCTCTCTCTCTCAACTGTGTGCCTTTATATGTGTTCTTTATTTCTCTACCAATAACTTTTTCTCTTCCCTTCCTCACATCTCTTATCATTTATCCACTAAGTAGACGTCCATTGATGTTTTTAAAAGACTTAACTCAATGATCATTTCGTCTGTGAAACCTTAACTTACTCTTGGAAGTATTTAATGTCCTTCTCCATGTTTTCTAGCATTATACTGTAATTATGTGTTTATTTAAAATCTCTCCCTCTGTAGTATTGGTTCTTTGACCTCAGAGACTTTCTCTTCCCATCTTTGCTTCTTTAGTAAGACCTCTAAATAGTGTCTTTTGATGTAAATAATTCTAAAGAAATATTTAAGTATTTTAATTGACTCTAATTTTCCATTTTGAATGCTGAGAGTACCCAGGACTGTCAGATACTTATAGCCCTTCCTTGTTTCACTACACCATTGGTTCCTAAATCTAGATGTATTTCAGTCATTTGGAAGATATTTTTTTTAAGAAAACATATATCTTTGTCCCCCTGCACTCCAGCAAATAAGGATCTCTACAGGGGGCACCCAGGAATTTGTACTTCTTACAAAGCTCCTCTAATGGTTCTGATATATGCTTTCCTCAAATAAGTGTTTAGGAAGCACTGTACTACAACAGCCTTTGAAAGCATTTTATAACCTATAAGTACTAAAAAATGCTAGTTATTACTATCACTGTGTCTTCCTTAGTGCATTACCAGCAATCTCAGGAAAAAAGTAAACTTCCTCTCTAAGGCCAACAGTTGTAATCATGCTCTCATTTTCGTTCCTTTGGGCATCCTCAGGAACTTTGTTTTCATATTTATTCTCTCTTTCTCTAGTACCCTATGGTTTGAAAGAATTTTAGAAAGTGATTACAGGAAAACTGTTCATTGTCTTGTTCAAACACTGTTATCAGAACAAGTGCCAGAAGTCTGAATACAAGCAAATGCCCTTATTCTCTAAAAGGTTAAAGAGGAGAGATTCCAGAAACTGTATACCAGTAAGCGTGAGCACAACCCACCATGAACATTCTAAAACATTATTAAACAGTGAGCATTTTAAAAAGGAAGTGGTGAAAACCAGAAGCCACCATTTGTTAACTATTAATCTTGGCAACTGCTTTTACTTCTCTTTTTTTGAGATATTTACTTAAACCTCTAGAGGAGAATGCCAAAGTTTGAAGGTACCCCTGTTTCAGCAAAGTGTTTTATCAAGATTAAAAATATCTTTGTAGAAAACTTGGGAAAAAAGTGAAATAACTAACACTGTAATTAGATGATGAATTTGAGGCAGATTATATGTCAATTTCCAAAGAATGTCGATTAGTAGATCAATCTAGAGGTCCTTAATAAAATTCCTTCAGGCTTTTTACTTGGTTTTTAACCAGTCATTGGTTAAATCACATTGATTAAACCTAGATTTCATAGGGAACTCAATACCTTAGCATCAGAGTAATGAGGAGAGTTCTTTTCAAATTTCACACTTTAGCCACACTTCCATTCAGTTAATAAAGAGCACCTTGTACTTATCATATAGCCCTTCCTTCCTCCCATTCCCAGTGATTAAACAGGGAAATCACTGTAAGTTAGCTGATTTTTGTTGAAAATCGTAGCCTAGGAAATGCTGACTTATAGTTTAAGGAGGGATTTGGCATTAAGTTGCTACTAAATTGTTAAATACAGTTGATGGTGAACATCTAAAAATAAAATTTTGTTAGACCATTTTTATGGCATTCTTCATGCCCATCTTAATATGGACAAAAATGGCAAAATGGAGAAGAAACTCTCATCTCCATTTGAAACTATGTGATATAAATTTTAAGGTATACTGGTCAAATACCATGAAACCTGTACCAAATTTAAAAAGTGTATGACAGGAGTACTCCACAATTCAGTGAATGAATACAATGGGGTGCGTAGTATATAAAGAAAATTCTTAAGAGTTCTCCCAGTATCACTGAAGGTAGCACTCTCCACTGGAACTTTCTGCAATGATGGCTACATGTGGCTCTTGGACACTTGAAGTTTTTAGCTAGTGCAACTGAGAAACTGAATTTTTAATTTAATGTTTTTTTTTTTAAGGTACCAGGGCCAGGGATTGAACCTAGGACCCAGGAGCACTGGGGGAAGCCAGTGCTCTACCACTGAGCCACATAAACTCCCTTAATTTAATTTTTCTTTTAAGATTTATTTTATTTTTTTATTTCTCCTCCCTCCCCGCCCCCCCCCCATTGTTTGCACTCGCTATCTGCTCTCTTTTCATCTGCTTTTTAGGAGGCACCAGGAACTGAACCTGGGACACCCAATCACTTAATCACCTCTGCTTCCTGCTTCTTGTGTCTCTCATAGTGTTTCCTCGTTGTGTCTCTTCGTTGCATCATCTCGCTGCATCATCCTGTTCCATCAGCTTGCTGCACCAGCCCGTCACATCAGCTCGCTGTCTTGCTCATGTTTAGGAGGCACTGGGAACCAAACCTATGACCTTCCATTTGGTAGGGAGGCTCCCAATGGCTTGAGCTACATCCACTTCCCTTGATTTAATTTTAATAGCCACTTGTGGCTAGTGACTACTGTATGGATAGCTTGATCCTAAAGTGAAGGAATGAAGGCCTGACATAGCAAGCTATTCCTCCATCATAGACCTGTAGGAATGCCAAGCTAGCGGAGAAACTCTTTAGCCGGACTGTAACTTATTTTTCTTTGATGTGATTTAGACTTTCAACCAGGAATGATGGGTTTTGGGGTCAAGCAACTGGAGTAATTGCAGAACAGAGATGAAAATACAGAGAAGAATGCTCGCTACCCCCACGGCTTTAATGAGGATTGTTAAAATCTGAGGGTTCATGATAAAATTTTTAGTCTAATCTGACTTTTCACCAATATGGCTAACTCTCCCCAAAGGGAGAAAATAATACAAAATCTGAGAAGCAACAGCACCATAAAATCCCAAGCCCATAAATCTGACCTGGGTATAGGAATTTAAAACAACACAAAAATAAGCTTCCAAAATGACTTCTTACACCCAGCTTCCTCCCCTCCTTCAAGCAAGGAAATTGCTGAGCAGATTTTTTTATAGCCCACCAGTTCATGGGATAATGAGACAGTCCAAATATAATGTCTTGTTAAACAAGGAGACTTATAAATGTAAAGTCCCATGTTACCTATCTTGAGGGACAAAAAACAGGCCTGATTAGAACAGCCTGAATTCAAAGATTAATCAGTGATTGGAGGTTAGAGAGGACAAGGATATGACATATGCAAAAAAAATTTTTTTTAAGTAGTGGAGGGAAGTGGGTGTGCCTCAAGTGGTTGGGCTCCTGTTTACCATATGGGACACCCCGGGTTCAATTCCTGGGGCCTCCTGAAGGCAAGCTGGCCCACGTGGTGTGTTGAGCTGACGCAACAAAGAGAAACAAGCAGACACAGAAAAACGCACAGCAAATGGACACAGCAAGCACAAGCAGCGAGGGGGGGATAAATAAATAAATCTTATAAAAAAAAGTAGTGGTAATATAAAAGTTACAAAAGATAAAGAGAACATTTTGAAAAATCTGTTCCAGAAATCTAAAAAGATTTAAGAAAACAGGCTTTCTGAACCAAAGATAAGTCAATAGAATGAGATGAAAGGGAAGTTTAAGGAAAGATACCTAGAAAATTTACAGTACAAAGCTTAAGAAGGAATTAAAAAGAAGGAGGAGGGCAGGGTAATGGCCAGAAAACCGCATCTGTAACTTGGAGGAGAGATAAGAAAGAGAGAGTGAGAGAGAAGAAGAAAAAGGGAGGGAAGGAGGGAGGGAAATTAACAAAAACAGAGAAGGTATAATAGACATTGAGGACAGGTAGCATATATCCACAGTCAGATAATTAGTGTACCTTAGAGAAGAAAATAACAAATGGAAGAGGAAAAGATATTTAGAGATTCAGTAGAAGAAAACGTTTTCTGAAATAAAGAATCTGCAATTTAGAAAAACTCACTACATTCTGGTTTGGGAGGAGAGGATGGGAGACAACAATGTTGTAAATCCAAATGAAGTTAAAGAGCTTCAACATTAAAGGAAGAGTATTAGAATAATCTTGGCAGAATAAGTAAGTCATCTACAGAGGAAAAAAATAAATCAAGTTGAGCTCAAGATTTTCCTCCCTAACTTTATATTTTATTTATTTCAGCAATATTTATTAACCACTTGCTTTTTGTCAAGCACTGTTTTAGGCTCTGAGATTGATGCTTTAACATGATGATGGGTCTCTGTCTTAATGAAACTTACATTCCTATGGAGTAAGTCAGAAAATACACAAACAACAAAATGAAGATAGTAACAATTATTTGAAAGAAACAAAACAGTGTGATTTAGGGAAGTTGGGCTATTCTAAGGGGTGATAGTTTTTATAACCTGAATGATGACAAAGAACCAGTCATGTCAGTACTCAGGAAGTATATGACCCATGTGGTCTTCCTGAAAAACCAACCTGAATTTGTAACCTCACCAATCAAAGAATGAATCAAATATAGAACTCATGAATTGAGATGTTAAGGTATGAAAGAACTGACAGTGAACATTTAGTAAAATTAACTCCTAATGACTGGTCTGGTCATTTTGGTTACAGAACCATTTGTAATCATAATTAAGGGGAAATTACATTGTAAATATAATTTAACAGAAGTAGAAGCAAAAAATAGCAGAAACTTCCAACCATAATTAGGGATTTAATGGTTGGACATACTTTCCATTTTACCGGAGGAGGAAGGGGGAAAAAAGACCTTACATACAGAATATTGCACCCCAAAACAGCAGAATACATGTTCTTCTCAAGTACACATGTATAATTCTCCATAGACCACTTGTTAAGTCATAACACAAGTCTCAATAAATTGAAAAAGATTGAAAATTATACAGAGCATCTTTTCTGAGCATAATAACATATGGAGAAATGGAAAATCTACAAATATATGGATGCTAAACAACACCCTTAACAATCAGTGGGTCAAAGGAGAAATCACAAGGGAAATCAGAAAATTGAGTTGAATGAAAATGAAAACACAACATATTGAAACTTATGGGACACAGCTAAGGCACTGTACAGACAGAAATTTATTGCTCTAAATACTTAAATTAGAAGAAGAAAACTCAAACCATAGGTTCCTCACATTTTAGTTCCTCACAGCTGTAGGAACTAAAATAATAACCTAAACCTGAGAGGACAAGGAAAGAAATTCAGACATTAGAGCAGAGATAAATGAAATAAAGAGTAAAAAACAGAATTAATGAGACCAAAAGTTGTTTCTTTGAAAAGACCAATAAAAACAACAAACCTTTAGCTAGACTGACAAACTGAAAAAGGAGAAGCAGAAAGTAGAGAAGATGTCAACAAATAAGATAACCTAGATGAAACGGGCAATTTCCTGGAAACACAAACTACCTACATTGATTCAAGAAGACATAGAAGATCTCCACAGACCAATAAAGAGGAAAGAGATTGATCAGTAATCAAAAATCTCCCAGCAAAGAAAAGCCCAGGGGAAGCAGGTGTGGCTCAATCGATAGAGCTCCCGTTTACCATATGGGAGGCCCCGGGTTCGCTTCTCCGGGCCTCCTTGTGAGGGCAGGCCGGCCCGCGCGGCGCGGTGGGCTGATGCAGCAAGACCTCACAACAGGAAGCGGGTGTGGCTCAATCGATAGAGCCCCCGTTTACCATGTGGGAGGCCCCGGGTTCGCTTTCCGGGGCCTCCTTGCGAGGGCAGGCCACCCCGCGCAGCACAGTGGGCTGATGCAGCGGGACCTCACAGCAAGGGGGAGATAAGCAGACACAGAAAGAACACGCAGCGAGTGGACACAGCAAACACAAGCAGCAAGCGGGGGATAAATAAATAAATAAATAAATCTTTTAAAAAAAAAAAGAAAAGCCCAGGACCACATGGTTTCACTGGTGAATTCTTTGAAACATTCAAAGAATCAACACCAATACTGCTCAAACTCTTCCAAAAGTTTTTTTTTTTTTAAGTGCTCTTTATTTGATCTTTTGTGTGCACAGTACTATAAGAAGTTGCCCATCCAGCAAGCAAATCAGCCCCATCAAAAAATGGACGAGGAGGGATACTTTCCGACTCATTCTGTGAGACCAGCATCACCCTAATACCAAAGCCAGATAAAGATATCACAAGAAAAGAAAATTACAGACCAATATCCCTCATGGATATAGAAGCAAAATTCATCAACAAAATACTAACCATCCAAATCCAGTAGCGTATTTTAAAAATTATATTATTGGTATATGCAAGGGTGGTTCCACATAAGGAATTCAACATAAGAAAATCATTTAATGTAATACACCACATTAATAGCATGAAGGTATGGGGGCCTAGGGCCAAGCTACCCCTCCTTTAATGAACACAGCCTAGCAGCATGTAGCTGCTGGTATAATATGGATACTTAATGGTTAAAAAGTAACAAACCTCCTTGAAGGAAAGAATGTACAAATTGTTTTGTAAACTGTAATCCCCACAAGGCTGTATACTCCCTTCCTTTGATAACATCACTAAACACCCTGTTTGTGCACCTCATATAACTTTTTCAGAAACTGTTCTCATACTCAGGTCTTGGTCCTGAGACCCCTTATTTTCCCCCTCCTTCCCTCACTCTTGGCAGACCGCAACCTTCATACTTTGATTGGCCACCATCAAAGTCTCTCCTGTCCGTATATCCCAATAATGCTCATGTCTAACCATTTGTCTAGTAAGTTCTTTGTTCTTTCGGCTGCCCCAACCCATGCACTTCAAAGTTGGGTTGAAACAGAAGGAAAAAAACAGAAGTAATCATCCTAGTTGACACAGAAAAGGCATTTGACAAAACTCAGCAGCCCTTCCTATTAAAAACACTCAGAAAAGTAGGAATATAAGGAAACTTCCTCAATATGATTTGATAAAGGGCATATATGAAAAACCCACAATTAACATATTCAATGGTGAATGACTGGAAGTTTTTCCCGTAAGATCAGCAAAAAGATCAGGATGCCCAGTGTCTCCACTGTTATTAACATTTTAATGGAATTTCTAGACAGACCAGGTAAACAAAAGAAAGAAGAAAAAAGGAAAAAAAGAAATTAAAGGCATCCAAGTGGGAAAGAAAGAAGTAAAACTTTTCCTATTTGCAGATGACATGATCATATAAGTAGAGAATCCTAAAAGTTCCATGATACAGCTACCAGACCTGATAATTCAGCAGAGTCATGGGGTATTGGATCAACACACAAAAATCAGTGGTGTTTCTATATGCTAATAGTGAACAATCTGAAGAGAAAATCCAGAAAAATATTCCATTCATAGTAGCAACTTAAAAAAATCAAATATCTAAGAATAAATTTAACCAAGGATATAAAAACCTTGTACATGGAAAACTACAAAACATTGTTGAAAGAAATCAAAGATCTAAATAAACAGAAAGATATTCCATGTTCATGGGTTGAAAGACTAAATATTGTTAAAATGTCAATTCGACCCAAAGCATTCTACAGCTCCCATACATTTCCAATCAAACTTACTGCAGCCTTCTTTTCAGAATAAGAAAAGGCAGTCATCAAATTTATATGGAAGGATAAGGGGCCCTGAATAGCCAAAACCAGCCTGTAAAATGAAGTTGGAGGACTCACACTTCATGATTTTAGAGCTTATTACAAAGCTACAATAATCAAAACATCATGTTATTGGCACAAGGAAAGACATATAGACCAATGGAATCTAATTGAGAGTTCAGAGATAAACCCTAACATCTATGGCCAATTGATTTTTGACAAGAATCTCTTTCCCTGTTGAGAACAAATGGTGCTGTGAGAACTGTATATCCACATGCAAAAGGTGAAGGTGGAAACTTACTCGCAACATGTACAAAAATTAACTCAAAATGAGTCAAAGACCTAACTATAAGAAACAAAATTATAAAACTCCTAGAAGTAAATATAGGGAAACATCTTTAGGACCTTGTGTTAGGCAGTGTTTTCTTAGACTTTACACCAAAAATATGAAAAACAAAAGAAAAAAATAGATAAATGGGACTTAACTAAATTAAAAACTTTTGCACATCAAAGACTTTATTAATAAAGTGAAAAGAAACCTTCATAATGGGAAGAACTATTTGGAAACCATATATCTGATAAGAGTTTAATATCCAGGCTATATAAAGAAATCCTACAACTCCTAAAGAAGAAATGAGCAGTGAGCAGACAATGAGCAAAACAACACGCAGACAACGAGTGAAAAAAAGAGCAGACAACGTGCAAACAGATGAGGGAGCCATCTGAGGGGCGAAGACAAAAAAATCAAAAGGAGATACCATTTTACAAGCATTAGAATGGCTACTATTCAAAAACCAGAAAGTAACAAATATTGGAGAGGATGTGGAGTTATAGGACAACAACTTATTCATTGTTGATGGGAATGTAAAGTGGTGTAGCCACAGTGGAAAACAGTTTGGCAGTTCCTCAGAAAGTTAAGTATAGAAGTTATCACATGACCCAGCAATTCCACTTCTTGGTGTATATACTGAAGAGAATTGAAAGCAGGCACTCGAACTGATATTTGCACACCAGTGTTCATGGCAGCATTGATACAATTGCCAAATGTATAAGTGACCTAAGTATTCATCTACAGATGAATGGATAAACAAAATGTGGCATATACATAGTAACAATGGAATATTTATTCTCCAAAAAAGTAGTGAAGTTCTGATGCATGCTAAACCATGTATAAACCTTGAAGACATCATGTTGAGTGGAATAAGCCAGATGCAAAAGGACAAGTACTTGATGATCTCACTTATATGACATAAATAGAATGTGCAAATTCATAAAGTGAGAAACTAGAATACAGGTTACCAGGGACCAGGTGAGGGAGGGGAATAAGGTGTTAATGTTCAGTTGATATGGGGCTTATGTTTGGGGTGATGGAAAAGTTTTGACAATGATTGATCATGATGGAGGCATAACTGTGAATGGATTTAACACACTTGTATTAGTAAGCCAAAGGGGTGCTGATGCAAAATACCAGAAATCTGTTGACTTTTATAAAGGATATATATTTGGTAAAAGCTTACAGTTATGAGGCCCCAAAGAGTTCAACTCAAGGTTGCTTTCTCACCAAAGTCAGTTGTCACCTGTTGAAGCAAGATGGCGAGCGATCTCTACCTGGTCTCTCCTTCCTTCTACCTCTTAAGGCTCCATGGGTCCAGCTTCTTCCAATCACAGCTGTTGGCTGGCATAGAGCTCATCTGTCAGGGCTTCCTATATCAGCTGCAGACTATCAGGCGAATGGCTCATCTCTCCATGGGCTTTAGCTGTTTGAGCCTTCTTTCTGTCACATGACAAAGTTCCTCTGGCATCCACAGAGGTCTCTCTCTTTCTGTATCTTCTTCCGTGTGTCTTCTTGAGTGAGTGTCCATTTGTATCAGCCCGCCAAGAGGGCGGAGACTCAACCAGAGTCACACCTTACTGATGTGGTCGAATCAAAGCCCTAATCGTAACATAATTTAATCAAAGACATCTCAGCTGAATCTAGTACAATCAAGATTTCACAAATAAAATCTCTCTTGGGGATTCATAAATAATCTCAAACTGCCACATCACTGATTATATATTTGGGGGATTAAATATAATTGTATAAAGGGATTAAAAAGGGAAATTATAGGTTGTGTATAAGCTACCTCCCAAGAAAATCGTAGTACTGTGCAACACAGAGAGTATTCACTCTTTGTAATGTAAACAGTGGGGTAAAATTAGTAGCATAATGAGAATATTTTTATCAGTTGTAACAAAAGTACTACAGTAATGCACATTATTAATAGGGAAACTGTGTATGAGAGAGGCTGAGAGGAGAATATATGGGAACTCTGTACTTTCTGCATGATTTTTTTGTAACCCTGCAACTGCTCTAACTAAAAAAAACATGGTTTGGGAGGAGTGACAAAGATAGATAACATTCCTAGATAAAGGAGTGCTGATCTTTAATGAATTTCCCACTTCATTTTCTCCTCAATAAATAATTGATGAAATAAGGAAACAGCTCAGAGAATTTAAATATACCAGAATCATACTGTTCAGTCATAAGTGCTTTTTAGCTTAGTCCAGCTTAAGGCTACATGAGAGTTATGACCATAGATAATTAAAGATGTGGCTCATTAAATAGTTTAGAGAGAATGTGTTGGAAGTGAGGTTATGGTATCAGGTTCTCTCATCTTATAATCCTTTTTGGGGGTGCTCCATGGCCTTTTCTAAGTCTAGCCAGCAGTCTGACAAATATGTAATTTTGGTTATAAGTAAAGAGAGTAGATTGAATCAGTACAAACGTGTAAGTGTAGCTAGAAAGTAACTCAAACACATGCCCTTCTGGTGAATTATCAGTAACATCATGTTTTAAACA
>JAQZBX010059804.1:0-17444 GCA_029593785.1 Cabassous unicinctus
ATTTTGACATCATGTCTTTCATAACTGTAAGATCTGTTGTCTTGTGTGTATAGTGATATTTTCTTCCATTTATTCCCCTAGTGTCTTACTTTATTCATTTTGTCTTCAAAGAAGTTTAAGTTTACAAGACTCCTGGGAATGAGACTCCCTGGCACCAAGGGATTACTACCAAGCACCAACTAGCAATGCAACTGGAAAATGACCTTGACTAAAAGGGGGAAAGTTAAAGACAAATGAGTTTATATGGCAAAGAGACATCACAGTGAGTTGGGAGGTCATTCCAGAGGTTACATTTATGCATGCCTAAGCAAGATCTCATTGACTGCTAAAGTAAATATTACCTCAAATAGTGGGGCTCATGAGGGCTCTTGCAGCTTCCAGAAACTACGGTCAGGGCAGATATCTCAGGAATTTGGTGCCTTGCCAGTGGACCCTACTTTGGAAATTATACTCCCTTTTGACAGAGTTTGACTCAGTTGTGGATTCCTTAAACATGTCTCTTCTGACCCTTCTATTTGAACCTATAATTAGTACTACGGTTGATAGCTATATGTCCAAGAGACTAAAATCTTTGGGCTGTCCATGTACCAGCAGGGCCCTGAATCTCAATGGAGTTACAACATCTACTCTCCAGTTCATTGGACTCACCCAGGACAACTAAAAAGGAAATGATGATAGACAACAACCATCCAAAGGAACCAAGAGAGTCTACAACTGCAAGCAAGAGAATACCATCTATCTGCCCCATGGGATCGAAGCCCCCTTTCAAACAGAAGTGGAGTAGGCATCACAATCAAAGAATCCTCAGGATTGGGGTATGAACTATGGACTAAAGTAGACTTACTGGTATTCTACTATAGATTTATTGTGATTTTAGCAATGGCAGAAATTATATCATTGATGAGGAGGCAGTGGTCACTGGAGGTTCTGAGAGCAGGGAAGGGAAAAACAGGTGAAATATGGGGGCATTTTTGGGACTTGGGAACTCTCCTGAATGACATGAAAATGACAGATACAGACCATTATATATAGATTGGTCTGTTTAGTTCTTCTGTTTCTCCTTTCATCTGTGTAGTCTGGTATGTCTTTCTAGAAATTTGTACACTTCATCTAAATTGTCCTTATTTTTGGCATTCAATTTTTCAATGTATCCTCTTATGATTCTCTATTTCTTTGGCATCAGAGGTGATATACCCTATATATTTCTGATTTTATTTATTTGAATCTTCTCTTTTTTTTCTTTGCTAGCCTAGCTAAGGGTTTTTCTATTTTATAAATTTTCTCAAAGAACCAGCTTTTGGTTTTTTCATTCTTTCTAATTTTTCTTTTTCTCAATTTTATTTAATTCTGTTCCATTCATTGTTATTTCCTTCTATCTGCTTACTTTGGGATTAGTTTGTTTTTCTTTTTCTAGTTCCTCCTGGTGTGCAGTTAAGGCTTTGATTTTTGCTCTTTGTTTCTTTTTTAATGTAGATATTTAGGGTTATAAATTTTCCTCCCAGCACTAATTTAGCTGCATCCCACACATTTTAATGTGTTTTTTTTGTGTTTTTTTTTGTTTTTTTCATTTTCATTTGCTTCGAAGTAGTTACTAGTTCTCTGACAATTTCTTCCTTGACAAACTGATTATTTTAGGATGTGTTGTTTGACTTCCATACATGGTTCTTAGTCCCGTTCTCCATCCTTTATTGATTTCCAGCTTCATTCCAATGTGGTCAGAGAAAGTACTTGGCATAATTTCAATATTTCTATATTCATTGAGACTTCTTATATGAGCTTGTATGTAGTCTTTCCTAGAGAATGATCCATGAGCACTGAGGAAGACTGTATATCCTGCTGTTTTGGGTTGTATTGTTCTGTATAAATCCATTAGGTCTAGTTCCTTTAACATATAATTCAACGTCTCTGATTTTTACTGAGCTTCTTTCAAGATGATCCGACTAATCCTCATAATGGTATATTGACGTCCCCCACTCTGATTGTCGAGGCATCTATTTCTCCCTTTAGTTTTGCCATCATTTGCCTCATGTATTTTGGGGCACACTGTTTGGTACATAAATATTTATGATTTTTCCTTCTTCTTGGAATATTTCTCCTTTTATTGATATATAGTGTCATTCTTTGTCTTGTACAAAACTTTTGCATTTAAAGTCTATTTTATCCAATATTAGTATAGCAACTCCTGCCATTTTTGGTTTACTGTTTGCATGTAAAATTGTTTTCCAACCATTCACTTGCAACCTGTTTATTTTTCCATGTGTCTAAGGTGAGTTTCTTGTAGACAGCATGTAAATGGGTTATATTTCCTTATCCATTTTGCCAATCCGTGTCTTTTGATGGGAGAGTTGAATTCATTAACATTCAATTTTATTATTGTCAAGGCAGTGCTTACATTAGTTATTTTTCTTTAGCTTTATATATGTTATATTTTGTTTTTTATTTCTCTTTTATTTTTAGTTATACTTAATAAATAATCTTCCTTTTTACACTCTCCTTGAACCTTTTCTGTCCTGATTGTTTTCAACCAGTAGAACTCCCTTTAATGTTTCTTGAAGTTTAGACTCTTGTTGACAAATTCTCCAAATTCTACATAACTGTGAATATTTTTAACTCTAACTTGTTTTTAACCATTTTATTTATTTATTCATTCCTCCCCACTTGTTTTGCACTTCTTTTCTGCTCTCTGTGTCAATTTGCTGTGTACTTTCTGTGTCTGCTAGTCTTTTCTTCTCATATTCTCTTTAGGAGGCACTGGGAACTGATCCTGGGACCACTGATATATGGTAGAGAGGCACTCCATTGTTTAAGCCGCCGCAGCTCCCTGGTTTGTTGTGTCTCTCATTGTCTCTCCTCTTTGTCTCTTTTTTTTTGTTGCATCAGATCTCAGGATGGGCCAGCTTTCTGTGCAGGCCAGCTCTCTGTGTGGGCCAGCTCGCCACACAGGCCAGCATGCCACATGGGCCAGCTTGCCACATGGGCTAGCTTGCCATGTGGGTCAGCACACCTTCACTAAGAGGCCCCAGGAAATAAACCCAGGACTCCCCATATGGTAGACAGAAGCCCAATCGCTTGAGCCACATATGCTTCCCTCTAACTCATTTTTGAATTTCAGTCATACTACCCAAAGTGGTCTATAGCTTCCACATACTCCCTATACATCCCCCACGTAACTTTTTAGAAGAAATGGAAAAGCTGATCCTCTTCCATAGGCATTTATATTTCACCAGGACTGCAGTACCACCTTAAGGTGTTACATCAATTTATTTCATGACTTTTGGTCCATTTATACTGTGAGCTCTTTGAAAGAACACACAATATTGAATCCTTTCTCTTCATCCCAGAACATAGTTTAATGCTTACCAACTAGTATTGCTGAATAAATATTAGTTGTATGACTGAGAAAACAAATAGTTTATTGAGTTGAACTGATGTTGCTAACTATAGGGGAGAAAGAAGAAGCAGTGAGACCAGAGGAAATTCTACTTAGAGTGGGCAACCCCATGCATGAGAGCCAACTCCAGAGGATACGGAAGATATTTTAGTGTATCCAGAATTTCTGTCCATAATCAAATATAAGGAAATCATTTTAGGAATCCTTTCCATACTAGAGCCCACACATAAAGAGAAGTGGCTTCCTTATGAGAGGAAGGTACCCACTGGGAGAAGATGAACATAAAGCTCCATGACGGTCTCCCAAGGGTTTAAATCAGCATGAGTTTGTATTGTGGTTTTCTCTCTTTACTCCATAGCACTAAATACACAGGGAGTAGAAGGACAAAAGAATACTTCATTAGTGATACTCATGGGAATGAAATCCCTATGGTATGGACACCCTAAATGCTTCTGCTACAATACCTCTAGTTTCCTAATCTCTGGTGATAGGAAAACACAATTGCTTCTTCTAGAGACCTCATGAGTGATTCCATCTCTCTGTCTTTCCTGGGAGCAGCCTTTCCAACTTCATCCATCATTCAAGGAAGAATCTGCCTTAGTGAACTAAAATACTCCCTTCTCTGATAGCAGCAGGTTAAGTCAAATAATCTTCATAGGTGTCCAACTCTGTCATTCTCAGGAGCACAGATTCTAAAGTAGGGCCCACTGATAAGGCACAAAACTTCGGGACTATCCACCCTGACATAGGACCTGGGTGTCTCCAGAGCCCTCAGGAGCCCCTCTATTTGGGGTGATATACACTTTGGAAGCCTATGAGGTCCTACTGAGATGTGCATAGGTGTTACCTCTGGGATGACCCCCGACTCACTTTGAAGTCTCTTAGCCATATGAACTCAATTGTTTTTACCCTTTCCCCCTTTTATTCAAGGTCTTTTTCCAGTCATATTGCCAGTTGGCACTTGGTAGTAATCCCTCAGTTCCAGGGAGGCTTATCCCCAGGAGTCATGTCCCACGCTGGGAGGAAGATAATGCACTTATATGCTGAGTTTGGCTTAGAGAGAGGCCACATTTGAGCAACAAGGAGGCTCTCAGGAGACAACCCTTAGGTACCCCATAATAATAGGCTAAGTTTCAAATTCAAGAGCAAAGACTCATAAGGCTAGTCATCAATAACAAGGGCCCATCAGTGGATCATCTTCCTTTGCCAGAAACTGCCCCTGCACTTGGGGAACTGTTACTGCTCCATTGGAGAATGTGGCAGATCTCTCCAGGATGGGAATTCAGTATTCCCTCATTTATTGAGTGATTCTCCACCCACTGTGACAATGCCCCGTGAGCATTTGAACAATTTTATATACCTTGCATGTATGTTAAGGTGAACTTTCTCCCATGCATACCCCATCCCTGAGATCCCCTAAAAATGATCCTATCCCACCCCATTTGTAACCGTTCTGTGATCCAAAGCTTCTTTAAAGATGAAGCCAATACAATAGCCAAACACAATTAATAGAAAAATGAAATAATAATGATAAGTTTAAATGTAAGAGATAAAATACATGAAAACTTAAAAAAAAAATAAAAAGAAAATTAAATTGAAAGATTGGGATATTCAGAAAATGAAAATTTTAAAAATTTAAAAAATAAAAAACAAAAATAAATTTAAAAATTAAAAGAAAAAATTTTTTTGACATCTTGCCTTTTATCACTGCAATATCTGGTGTCCAGTCTATAATGTGGTACCTTCCACCTCTCACTCCCCAGTGTCTCACTATTTTTTATTTTGTTTTCAAAGAAGTTTTAGGTCACAGCAAATTCACACACATAAAAGAGACTCTCATATACCCAATCTCCTCCCCCTTTCCTCACTCCATATTAAAACCTTTTTGTATGTGGATGGTAACATTGTTATAACTGATATACAGATAGTGAAACATAGCTACTAAACATTGGCAATACTTTACAGTATGGTTTATATTTTAGACCATGCCCTTTTATAAATTTTGATGATATTTACCATGTCCTGTGTTCATCACTAAAAGAAAATGAAAAATATTTCCACTGACCACAAAATACCCCCTGTTTGATCTATTCTATTCCTCCCTCACCATTCCCCTGGAGCCCACAATGACCCCCTGGCTTGACTCATTGAATGACAAGATTCATAGTTACATGCAACAAGATTTCTTGACACAGTAGTTAGCCATCCCCTATTAGGAACCGTCCTTGATCTTGAGAGAACCCCACCTGACTATTTCTGAATAAATAAGTCCTCCCAAAGATGGGAGGCCATCTCCTTCCCACTCATTTGTGGGTCTCCACACACGGATACAACACATTATAGCAGGATGAACACTCACAGACTCCTAGAAGCCTGGTCCAAGTGCATCCTGTCATGAATGCCCCCCCCCAACCAACACCCTAAGCCAGTGACACTTCCATGTCATATTGCTATAAGAGCATTCCCACCACTGTACTTTCAACCTCATACACAGAAATCACAAGTGCTCACCTGGTCTCTCTGCCATGTCTCCCCCCAGTATCCTGGGTATTCTAACCCACCCTTCCCAATCTAACTACCTGTCAACCTTGCACCACCAAACCCAATAATATCACTACCCACCTGTCCTATCTCTTCAATACACAAGTACACTTTATCACTTTACCATAGATTATGTACGTATGGGTGATGGCTCACAACTTTCTCTTCTCTTTCTCTTTCCTGTAAACCTGTCTTTCAGACAATAGCTCTCTGAGACTGCTCAATTTGCTTAATTCATATCAGTGAGGTCATGTACTGTTCATCATTCAATGCCTGGCTTGCTGTTCATCATTCAATGCCTGGCTTGCTTCACTCAACATAAGGTCTTCAAGATTCATCTATGTTTTCCTATGTGTTAGCACTTTATTCCTTCTTAAAGCTCAGTAATATTCCATTGTATGTATGTACCACATTTTGTTTACCCATTCATATGTTGATGGGCATTTGGGTTGATTCCAACTATTGGCAATAGTGAATAATGTTGCTGTGCATATATTTGTTTGTGTCTTTGCTTTCAATTCTTCTGGGTATATACCCAGCAGTGGAATTGCTGGATCATATGGAAGATCTATACTTAGTTTTTTGAGGAACTGCCAAACTGTCCTCCACAGTGGCTGGACCATTCCACAATCCCACCAGCAGTGGATGAGGGTTCCCACTTCTTCACATCCTCTCCAACACTTATAGTCTGCTGTTTTTTAAATAGCCGCCATTCTAATGGGTGTTAGAGGATATCTCATTGTAGTTTTTATTTGCATTTCCCTAATAGATAGTGATGTCGATAATTTTTCATGTGCTTTTTAGCCATTTGTATTTCTTCCTTGGAGAAGTGTCTTTTCAGGTCACTTGCCCATTTTTTAAATGCGTTGTTTGTCTTTTTATTTTCAAGGTGTAGGATTTCTTTATATATGCAGGATATTAGGCTCTTATCAGATATATGGTTGCCAAATATTTTCTCCCATTGGATAGGCTACCTTTTTATTTCATTGGTAATGCCCTTTAAGGTGCAAAAGTTTTTTAATTTTGAGGAGATCCCATTTATCTTTTTTTTTTCTTTTGCAGCTTGTGCTTTGGATGTGAAGTTCATGAAACCATTTCCTATTACAAGATCCTGTAGATGCTTCCCTACATTATCTTCCAAGGTCTTTATTGTCTTGGCTCTTATTTTTAGATCTTTAATCAATCTTGAGTTGATTTTTGAATAAGGTGTGAGATGATGTTCCTCTCTCATTCTTTTGGATATGGATATCCAGTTCTCCAAGCACCACTTGTTGGAGAGGCCGTTGTATCCCAAATGAGTGGGTTTTTTGGCCTTGTAGAATATCAGATGACTCTATATTTGAGGATCTATATCAGAACTCTCAATTCAGTTCCATTGGTCAGTATGTCTATCCTTGTGCCAATATCATGCAGCTTTGACGACTGTAGTTTTGTTGCATGTTTTAAAGTAGTGAGATACCTCCAATTTCACTTTTCTATTTCAATATGTCTTTGGCGATTTGGATCCTTTTACCCTTTCAAATAAATTTTTTAATTAGTTTTTCCAATTCCTTAAAAAATACAGTGTTGATTTTTATTGGGATTGCATTTAATCTGTAGATTAGTTTGGGTAGGGTGGACATCTTGATTATGTTTAACCTTCCTATCCATGAACATGGAATATTCTTCCATTTATTAAAGTCTTCTTTGATTACCTTTAACAGTGTTGAGTAGTTTTCTGTATATAAGTCCTTTACATCTTTAGTTAAGTTTATTCCTAGGTATTTGATTCTTTCCTTTAATATTGTAAATGGTATTTTTTCTTGATTTCCTCCTCAGATTACTCATTATTGGTGTACAGAAATGCTACTGATTTTTGAGCATTGATCTCATAGCCTGCAACATTATTGAACTCCTTTATAAGTTCTAGAACCTTTGTTGTTGATTTCTCAGGGTTTTCTACATATAGGATCATGTCGTCTGCAAACAATGAAATTTTTACTTCTTCTTTTCCAATTTGGATGTCTTTTATATCTTTTTCTTACCTTAGTGCTCCTGGAAGTATTTCTAAGACAATGCTAAATAGGAGTGGTGATAGTGGGCATCCTTGCCTTTTCCCTGATCTCAGAGGGAAGGCTTTTAGGATTTCACCATTGAAGATGATGTTAGCTTTGGGGTTTTACATATATACCCTTTATCATTTTCAGAAAGTTTCCTTCTATTCTTTTCTTTTACAGTGTTTTTATCAGGAAAGGGTGTTGTATTTTTTTTGAAAGCTATTTCTGCATCTATAGAGATGATCATGTGATTTTTTTCTTTCGACCTGTTTCTGGGGTGTATTACATTGATTGATTTTCTTATGTTGAACCATCCTTGCATACCCGGGATTTATTCCACTTGGTCATGGTGTATAATTCTTTTGACATGTTGTTGAATGTGATTACCAAGTATATTTTTGAGGATTTTAGCATCTAGTTTCATTAAGAGATTGGTCTGTAATTTTACTGTCTTGTGATATCTTCCTTTGGCTTTGGTATTAGGGTAATGTGGGCATCGCAGAATGAGTTATACAATGTTCCTTCTACTTCTAATTTTTTGAAAAGCTTAAGCAGGATTGGTGTTAGCTCTTTCTGGAATGTTTGGTAGAAATCACCTGTAAAGCCATCTGGTCCTGGGCTCTTCTTAGTTGGGAGGTTTTTAATGACTGAGTCTGTCTCTTTACTTGTATTTGGACTGGTGAGTTCAATAATTTCTGCTTTCATCAATGAAGGCTGCATGTGAGTTTCTAGGAATTTGTCCATTTCCTCTAAATTATCATTCTTGTTGGCATATAATTTTTCAAAGTATCCTCTTATGATACTTTTTATTTTTGTGGGTCAGTAGTGATATCCCCTTTCTCATTCTTTATTTTGTGTATTTGCATGTCCTCTCTTTTTTTCTTTTTTAGTCTGGCTAAGGGTTTGTCAATTTTATTGATCTTCTCAAAGAACCAGCTTTTGGTTTTGCTTATTTTTTCTAGTGCTTTCTTATTTTCTATTTAATTTAGTTCTGCTCTAATCTTTGTTATTTCCTTCTTTCTACTTCCTTTTGGGTTAGTTTGTTTTTGTTTTTCCAGTTCCTGCAGGTGTGCAGTTCGGTCTTCAATTTCAGCTCTTTCTTCTATTTATTATATGCATTTATGGCTATGAATTCCCCTCTCAATACATGTTTGGCTGCATCCCATAAGTTTTCATATGATGTGTTGCCATTTTCATTCGTTTCAAGGTAGTTACTGATTTCTTTTGAGATTTCCTTCTTGACCCGCTGTTTGTCTAAAAGTGTGCTGTTTAACTTCCATATCATTATGCCTAATCTGATTCTCTGGCCCTTAGTGATTACCAAATTCATTCCATTGTGGTCAGATAAATTACTTTGTATAATCTCAATCTTTCTGAATTCATTGAGAGTCGTTCTGTGGCCAGCGTGTGGTCTTTCTTGGAGTATGATCCATGTGCACTTCAGAAGAATGTATATCCTGCTGTATTTGGGTGTAGTGTTCTGTATTTGTCTATTAGATCCAAGTCCTCTAATGTATTATACAGAATCTTTGTTTCTTAATTGATTCTTTGTCGAGATGTTCTGTCTAATGGTGATAATGCTGTATTGAATTCTCCCACTATAATTGTAGAGGCATTTATGTCTCCACTTAGCTTTTCCAGTGTTTGCCTTATGTATTTTGAGGAGCCCTGATTAGGTGTATAAATATTTATGATTTTTCTTTCTTCTTCAAAGATAGCCCCTTTTACTAATATATAGGGTCCATCTTTGTCTCTTACAATAATTTTGCATTTAAAGTTTATTTTGTCCGATATTAGGATAGCTACTCCCAACATTTTTTGGTTATTGTTTGCTTGTAAAATTGTTTTCAAGCCATTCACTTTTAGTCTCCCTGAATCCCTGGGTCTAAGGTGGTTTTCTTGTAGACAACATATAGATGGATCATATTTCCTTATCCATTCTGACAATCTGTGTCTCTAGACTGGTGAGTATAATCCATTAACATTCTGTGTTATCACTCGTAATGAATTTCTTACTTCAGCCATATTTTCTTTGGATTTATGTATGTCATATGTTGTTTTTATTTCTCTTTTTGTCTTTTTAGTTGTTTTTACACACTCCTCCAACTCCCTCTCTCTTGTTTTTTCCTTTCAACCTGTAGAACTTCCTTTAGTATTTCTTGAAGTGCAGGTTTCTTTTGGCATACTCTCTTAATTCCTGTTTATCTGTGAATATTTTGAACTCTCGAATGCCAGGTTTGCTGTACAGAGAATTTGTGACTGGAAGTTTTTTTTCTTTTTTGTACCTTGACTATGCCATACCACTATATTCTTACCTCCATGATTTCAGATGAGAAATCAGCCATTAATCTTATTGTGCTTCCCTTGTATGTGATGGTTCTCTTTTCTCTTGCTGCCTTGAGTATTTTCTCTTTGTCTTGAGCACTGGACATTTTGAAAAGTATATGTCTTTGCCTAGGCCAGTTGGGAATTATACTGTTTGTGGTGCGCTGTGCTCCCTGGGCATGTACAGTCACCTCCCTCAATAGGTTGGGATGTTCTAGCCATTATTTCCTTCAACACTCCTTCTGGGATGCCTATAATGTGTATGTTTGTGCTTTTTGCATTGTCAGTTAAATCCCTAAGTCCCTGCTGGAGTTTTTCTATCTTTGTATCTGTCTGTTCTACTATCTGTTTGATTTCAGATGCATTGTCTTGCACATCACTAATTCTTTCTTCTGCATGTTCAAATCTGCTGTTATGTGATTCCAGCATCTTTTTTATTTCTTAGATTGTACCATTCATCCCATCATATCCATTATCTTTTTATATATGTTTACAATTTCTTTATTATGTTCTCCCAGTGTCTTCTTAATACCCGTAATCTCTTCCTTTGCTTCATTAAGTTGGCCCATTATATTTGTTTGGATAGCTTTGATTAGTTGTTCTATGTTGTGCATCTCTTCCTGGTGTTTATTTTGTTCATTGGACTGGTCCATGTCTTCCTGTTTTTCAGTATGGTTTGTAATGTTTTATTGCCTTCTGGTCATCATTTTATCTTGATGGGTTTATTCAGCTGATTAGCTTCTCTCTCTGCTCTAGAGTTTTATCTATCTGGTAGTTCTGTGTGGGTGTTGAGTTTTCTCTTTGACACTTTGTTCTTCTTGTTTTATTTCCTTGCTGTTTTCTGTGTTCCCTTGAATGAAAAAGACTAGGGCCATAGAAATTGAAAGAGGTAAGAATAGGAAAAGGATAATAGTAATAATAATATAAGGTAGAGAGGGGCCATATAAGATTTAGTAAAATGAATATTTAACTCATGTGGGCAGTGTAGAGTAATGGGGAAAAAAAATTGGAGCACCTACAATGGAATGGGAAACCAAATAGAGAAAAATATATAGAATGATTTAAAAGGCCAGAATGATGAGGAGAGACAGAAAGAGTAAAGATAGTGCCAAAAGAAACAGTGAAAAAAAATTATAAATAGAATAGACAAGATAGAAATCGAAACCATTGATGTTGAGGACTAATGAAAAATGTGGAATGTAAGGACCACACAAGAAAGCAGATGATAGAAAGATGAAGGAAAGAAAAGAGATAGCGTTGGTAGACAAAATAAATATGCACAGAAAATGGGAAATCAAGGAAGAAGAAGCACAGCAAAGAAGAAACAATCTGGCAGCACCTAATTTTGTTTATAAAAAGATGAGGGGAGGAAAGAGGAAAGAAAAGCAACAAACAAAGAAACAAAGAAAAAACAAACAAACACACAAGCAGTCAAACAAAGCTAAGGAAGAACAGTGTTCCTTCTTGGACCTTGTGGAGCCTCTCAGTCTGCCTGTGTTCATCAATCAATTACCCTGCAGGCTTCTCTCTACATGTTTTGAGGCAGATTTTAGCGGGTATATTACGTTAATTTTTTTTAAGTAAACTTTTTTTTTTTTTTTTGGAGAAATAAGGGACCCAAAAGAAGTTAGTGCAACAATAATATCTGTATTTTCCTGTCCTGCATTATCAGCTGGATGTTAGAAGTCCCAGTGAATCACTACTCTTAGAGAGGCTGGAATCTAACCAGGAACCTCATACAATCAAGACAGAAATTCCTTCACTGAGCTAACTTACTAATTGGGTCATTTAGTGCTTCAGAAAGCTGTTTAGTCACTTTCACCTGCGAAGGTTTTACTCTTCTGTGGCAGCAGAATTCAGCAGACTGTATGAGCAGATCTCCCCTCACCTCTCCTAGTCAGGTTGAGTTTCTTTTGGAATTCAAATGGGACCCTGATGACTGAGTTCACCTACCGAAATGGTTTACAAGCCTCTTCTAGACAACCCCCTCCTCCCAGGGGACTCAAAATAGGCTTGTGGAAACTTATTGAGCACTACCCACTGACTGATTCCCTTAGGGGTGTTGAAATCCTGATAGTGCTTAGTGCAGAATTATTACATTGGCTGAGTCTGCCCTCTCTCTAGCCAAGCCTCTGTATCCCAGGGTGGTTAGGTAAATCAGGCTTCCTCAGCAAATTCGCCTCTCCCCTCAGCCTGGTGCCACTTCAAACCAGCAGGTGTGCTCCCCAAAGTTCTAAAAGGTTCCAGAAAACCAAGTTCATTACACTGAAATGATTTATAGACCTCTTCTATCCCACCCCCTCCCCCGAGTGTACCCTAAATAGGCTTGTGGAAACTTATTAAGCACTACCCATTGTCTGATTCCCTTAGGGGAGTTGAAATTCTAATTGTACTCAGTGCGGAACTATTAAATTGACTGACTCCACCTCTCTCAAGCCAAGCCTCCGTATCCCAGGGCAGTTAGGTAATTCTGGCTTCCTCAGCAGATTTGCCTCTCCCTTCAGCCTGGCCCCACTTCAAGCTGGTTGGTGTGCTCCCCAAAGCTCCAAGGGGGTCCAAACAACCAATCCCACAGAAAGGAAACCCCTCTTCACCCTCTGCCAGATCTCTCCCACCCTTGGAGAATGCTCCCTCTCACCAGGTTGCTGGCAGGAGTCAGGGCTCACCGTAGCCCTTTGCCCTGAAAGTGGGGCTTAGCTGTCTGTGTCTGCTATTTCCAGTTCAGGAAAAACTCACAGTTTTATCTTGAGCTATCCACCTCCATGTCCAGGTCCCTCCAGATCGATGTCCCAAAGGCTCTTGCTCTATGGGCTCATACAACAGCCCATCCGGGCAGGATCCTGTCCCCAGTCAGCCATCCTCTGTGAGAAATTTGGTGAGTACCTACCTAAACCAATGCCATCTTGCCCTTCCAAGCCTATTCATTTCTTCTTTTAGTCATTCAACAAACATTTAGTCCTCAAATACTTCAAGGCGGGCACTAAATATCATTCTGGGAACAAAGAAATGAAATGACATTTTTCTTATTATAAAGGAAATTATATTTAAAAGGGATAAAAGATATTGAATTGAGTGCATGCAATATCCTAAGATGTACTGAAATCTTGGTGAAGTGGATCCACATCTTTGGATGAACCCTATGGAGGTTAGTGAAAGCTTCACAAGGGAGGTGATAATTGTACTGCAGTTGGAAGGAGGAATTGGAGTAATTACAGGTGGACAATTTGATAGAACCGGAAGAATAAGAGTTGAGAGGGACACCAATGTGGGATCAATCAACCTTAAGGTTTTGTGAGGTTTTAAGAGCACTTCAAATCATTTGATGAACAAAGAGGGGCAGGGAGGGAAAAGTGGTACATGAGCCTGGCAAGGTGGCAGCAACCAGATAACAGAGAGCCTTGTGTTTCGTCCTGAAGATTGATCTTTATGTTTGAAGTTATTGGAGAGCTAGAGCAGGGATTTTAGAAGATGATGTCCATGAAAATTCTGGCCCTGTTGAAAACTCTTTCTGGGTCATCATGAATATTTCTGCTGTCAAAACACCAAAGACATGATGAGGGCTGGAAATAGCACAGTAGACATGGAAAAGGAAGTTTTGGGAGTGAGTCTGGTTGGGGTTTAATCATAATTATAAAATATTCACTATTAATTTTAGGCACAATGCCAAACATTTTATTTTCATTATTTTGTTCAATTACTTCATGAAATTGGCTTAAAAATTCTGTTTTAATTGAAAAAGAATGGGAGACTCACAACAGTGTCATGTTCTCATCCAAGGCATGGATTTGTGTTTGGATTGACTTGGGGTTTGATAATCTTAGGATTTTGCCTTTCACTAACAATTTTTTTTTCTTAATAAACTCTCTTTTAGAACAATATTAGATTTATAAAAGAAATTCAAGGATAGTAAGAAAGTCTCTAATAATCTCTCACCTTCTTTCCCATATTATTGTCATCTCTCATACAAAATAAAGATTATATTTACTTGTCATAAATTCTTAGTCCCTTTGCTATGGGGACAGCTTCACAGAATCTCCTCATTTTTCATGACTGGATAGTTTTTAGGAATCCAAGCCAAGCATTTTTAAAGTGTCCTTCACTTGGAATTTGCATGATGTTCTTTTTATGACTAGACTGGAATTATATCTATTGGAAGGAAGATACCAGAGATAAAGTGCAATTTTCATCACATCATATACAGGGTGCATCTTATCAACATAATTTATCACCTTTGATGTAGGCTTTGATCAACAGTGTTTTGAGGTTCTCCCACTAAAAAGTTCCTCAGTTTTCTGCCTTTCCACAAATCACCTGTGAAAAGAATTCTCTATATGAAGCCCATATTCAGGAGTGGAATTGATGCTGCACCTACTTGATCATGCAATGTCTACACAAAGTATTACAATTCTTCTGCATGTGTATTTGCCTCTTATTTATTTAATCAACTATTTATTTATATTAGGATTTACTCATGACATTTATTGTATACTTTGGGTTGTAATAAAATACTGCTTTTTATGTTGTTCAAAATCTTCCAATTTTGGTTATGGGGGCTCTTTTTTCTCTGCCCTGTGTATGTTTGATATTATCCGCATCAAGTCGGGGTTTTACTTTAGCACCTATTTACTTTCTGGTATTACAAGCTGCTCCAGACACTTCTTGTCTATTTCTTGTCCTAGTTTTGAAGTCAGCTATTTCTCCAAGAAAAATCTTTTTGCAGAATTTTATTAAAATCAAAAGCATGTGCTTTATATGTGCCATGCTACTGGTCCCTCCCCATGGAGACTGTAAGAAAATATATGTATGTATACTGTCCTGTGTATATACATATATCTATAAATATTTCTATGTTCAAGCCTCTCTATCTATATTCACCTTCACACGAGTTCATAGTAATGTGTTTAACTCTAAACCATTACCACATAGAACAGTCCAGCTTCCTCCCCTTGTTTATCTGTAACCTCCTACTCCACAGTGAGAAACATATTCCTCCCATCTGCCATCCATTTACTTCATTGATTGATACCAGTGTACATATATAGAATTAAAAGAATTGTTATCCCATACCTTGGTGGGATATGAATATATAAACTACAGTACAGTACTTATGCATGGTGTCCATTCACTTCATTTTATAGGCTCCATTCATATCCAGTATTACAATTTCAGCAACTTTTCCCTGCAAACCCTTCAGAGAGTATATGTCATACTTTGTAATACAGTTAGGTTGTTTTGAACATTTTGCATTCAATCATGGAATTCTCTTGAATTATTAAATATACATTTTTACATACATTAATGTTCACTCTTTGTGTTGCTGTGTTCAATTGGTTTCTACAAATTCACAATATCATTGTTCTACAATTACAGTATTATACAAAATAGTTTCACCCATCTAACAATTCTCATGTGCTTCACCTTTTCAGCCCTCCTCCTCTCTCCCTAAGTCCCTGGCAACCAGTTATCATTCTATGCTCTGTTGTTTTGCCTTATCCAGGTCATGTAATTGAAATCATATATATGACACATTTTTAGAGTTGTTTCTTTAGCAAGAATTATTTGAGATTCAACCTTTCTTTTGTGGCTGGATGGACCATTTCACTTTTGTCACTGACTAATATTCCACTATAGAGATACAGCAAAGGGTGTTTATCAGTTCACCTATTGAAGTACAATCTTGATTGTTTTCAGATTTTGGAGATTAAAAATGCAATTCCTCTAAATATTCATATGAGGTTTTTTGTGTGGACTAATGTTTTCAAATCAGCTGCGTAGCAAGGGGTGGATAAATAAAATAATAATAAAATAAATAAATCTTAAAAAAAAAAAATCAGCTGCGTATATACCTTAGAGCACAATTGCTGGATTGTATGGTAAAACTATGTTTAGTTTTACAAGATATTGTTAAACTGCCTTCTGTCTGTACCATGCTGTAAATTTTGTGCTCTCACTAGCAATGAATGAGACTCACTTTACGTCATGTCTTGAGGAACAATTGGCATTGTCAGTGTTTAGGTGTTTATTAATAAGCATGTGATGATATAGGATTGCAGTTTTAGTTTTGCATTTCACTAATAACAAAATTTTTTAACATCTTTTTGCGTATGTTTATTTCCCAACTGTATGTGTTCTTGGTTAAGATCCGGCTGAGTTATTTTTCTCATTTTTTAATAGGGTGTTTGCATTCTTATTGTTGTGTGCTACTGGTTCTATGTATTTTTTAATACACATAATTTATAAAATATGTGTTTTGCAAATATTGCCCCAAGTCTGTTGAGTCTCTTTTCATTCCCTTACCAATGTCTGTCACAGAAGTGATGTTTTACATTTTAATAATGTACAATTTATACATGTTCTTCTGTCATGAATAATGTTTTGGCTGTTATATCTAAACACTCATCAACAAACGAACGACTGACCCTTGATTTTCTTGTATGCTTTATTCTGGAAGTTCCATTCTCCTTATTATACATAGAATTGTATGATTCATGTTGAGTTAACTTTTATGAAATATACAGAATCTGTGTGTAATTTTCTTTATGTCTGCATGTGTGCATCTCATTGTTCCAATTACATTTGCTGAAAAGTCTACATCTTCTCCATTGAATTGACCTTTCTCTGTCACAGATCACCTGACTGCATTCATGTGGATCTATTGCTGGGGTCTCTAACCGTAGTTTATGTGTCTATTTCAACAGGGCAAGAATGTATAATTATATTTTATAGTAAATCTTGAAACCAGTTAGTGTGGTCCTACAAGTTTGTTCTTCTAAAGTACTGTTTAGGCTAGTAAAGTAATATCAGTTAGAATGGTTCCTAAAATATTGACCTTCTTTTTCAGTATTATATTAGCTTTCTAATTTTTTTGTCTTTCCACGTAAATTTTAGAATTAGTTTGCCAGTATCCTAAACATTTTTTTTGCTGGGATTAAGAAATGGATTGATTTAAATGTACAGATCAGTTTTGAAAGAAACTGCATCTTTGTAATATTGAGCCTTATGTACCTTAAACTAGATTCCTCTAATTAATTAATTAATTTCATCTTTTTATTGTAGTAACAGTAACATATATAACTTAAAATTTCCCACTTTATCCATTTTCAAGTGTACAATTTGGTAATACTAATTACATTTAGAATATTGTGCAACCA
>JAQZBX010059805.1:0-17446 GCA_029593785.1 Cabassous unicinctus
TCTTTTTCAGAATGCTTTTGGCTATTCGGGTGCACTTACCCTTCCAGATGAATTTGGTAATTGCCTTCTCTAATTCTGTAAAGTAAGCTGTTGGGATTTTGATTGGTATTGCATTGAATCTATAAATCAGTTTGGGCAAGATTGACATCTTCACGATATTTATTCTTCCAATCCATGAACACGGAATGTCTTTCCATTTATTTAGATCTTTTTAAATTTCTTTTAGCATTGTTTTGTAGTTTTCTGCATATAGGTCCTGTACTTCTTTGGTTAAATTAACTCCTAGGTATTTGAGTCTTTTTGTTGCTATTGAAAATGGAATTTTCCCCCTGATTTCCTCCTCAGGTTGTTCAATACTAATGTACAAAACATTACTGATTTTTGCGTGTTGATCTTGTATCCTGCCACTTTGCTGAACTCATTTATTAGTTCAAGTAGCTTTTTTGTGGGTACTTCAGGATTTTCTAAGTACAGAATCATTTCATCCACAAACAGTGTTTTACTTCCTCTTTTCCTGAGCCTTTTTTTTTTTTCTTGTCTAATTGCCCTAGCTAGAACTTCTAGTACAATGTTGAATAACAATGGTGACAGTGGGCATCTTGTCTTGTTCCCGATCTTAGAAGGAAAGCTTTCAATCTTTCCCCATTGAGTATGATGTTGGCTGTGGGTTTTTCATATATGCCTTTTATCATATTGAGGAATTTTCCTTTTATTCTTATCTTTTGAAGTGTTTTTATCAAAAAAGATGCTGGATTTTGTTGAATGCCGTTTCTGCATCTATTGAGATAGTCACGTGGTTTTTTCCTTCAATTTGTTAATGTGGTGTATTACACTGATTGATTTTCTTATGTTGAACCAGCCTTGCATACCAGGAATAAATCCCACTTGGTCATGATGTATAAGTCTTTTGATATGCTGCTGGATTCAATTTGCAAGTATTTTGTTGAGAATTTTTGCATCTATGTTCATTAGAGAGATTGGTCTGTAATTTTCTTTTTTCTAGTATCTTTATCTGGCTTTGGTATTAAGGTGATGTTGGCTTCATAAAATGTGTTGGGTAATTTTCCCTCCTCTTCAATTTTTTGGAAGAGTTTAAACAGGATTGGTGTTAATTCTTTTTGAAATGCTTGGTAGAATTCACCTGTGAAGCCATCTGCTCCTGGACTTTTCTTTGCTGGGAGATTTTTGATGACGGATTCAATCTCCTTAGTTGTGATTAGTTTGTTAAGTTCTTGTATTTCTTGTAGCATCAGTGTAGGTTGGTTGTGCATTTCTAGAGATTTGTCCATTTTATCTAGGTTGTCTAGTTTGTTGGCATATAGTTTCTCATAATATCCTCTTATGATTGTTTTTATTTCTGTGAGGTCATTTGTAACTTCCCCTCTTTAATTTCTGATTGTATTTATTTGCATCTTCTCTCTTTTTTTCTTTGTTAGTCTAGCTAGGGGTTTGTCAATTTTATTGATCTTCTCAAGGAACCAGCTTTTGGTTTTGCTGATTTTCTCTATTGTTTTTCTGTTGTCTTTTTCATTTATTTCTGCTTTAATCTTTATTATTTCTTTCTTTCTGCTTGCTTTGGGATTGGTTTGCTGTTCTTTTTCTAGTTTCTCTAGTTGTTCAGTTAAATCTTTGATTTCAGCTCTTTCTTGTTTTTTAATATAGGCATTTAGGGCTATAAATTTCCCTCTCAAGACTGCCTTCTCTGTGTCCCATAAGTTTTGATGCGTTGTGTTCTCATTTTCACTTGACTCAATATATTTATTGATTTCACTTGCAATTTCTTCTTTGACCCAACGATTATTTAGGAATGCGTTGTTCAGTCTCCACACATTTGCAAATTTACTTTTTTCCTGTCTATTATTGATTTCTAGTTTCATTCCATTATGATCTGAGAAGGTGCTTTGTATAATTTCAATCTTTTTATATTTATTGAGAGCTTCATTGTGACCTAACATGTGGTCTATCCTGGAAAAAGATCCATGGGCACTTGAGAAGAATGTATAACCCGCTGAGTTTGGATGCAGTGTTCTGTTTATGTTTGTTAGGTCTAACTTGTTTATCATATTTCCTTCTTGATCTGTCTAATTGTTCTATCTAATGATGTGAGTGGGTGTTGAAGTCTCCAATGATTATTGTAGAAATGTCTATTTCTCCCTTCAGTTTTGCCAGAGTTTGTCTCATATATTTTGGGGCACCCTGGTTAGGTGCGTAGATATTTATGACTGTTATATCTTACTGGTGGATCGTCCCTTTTATTAATACATAATGACCTTCTGTATCTCTTATAACTTTTTTGCATTTAAAGTCTGTTTTGTCTGATATTAGTATAGCTACCCCTGCTCTTTTCTGGTTACTATTCACGTGGAGTATCTTTTTCCAACCTTTCACTTTCAACCGGTTTGTATCCCTGGGTCTAAGGTGAGTTTCTTGTAAGGAGCATATGGATGGCTCATGTTTTTTTATCCATTCTGTCACCCTGTATCTTTTGATTGGGGAGTTTAATCCATTCACATTCAATGATATTACTGTAAATTCACTATTTACTTCCTCCATTTTATTCTTTGGTTTTCATATGTCATCTTGTTTTTGTCTCTCTTTTTACTCTTTTGGTAATCCTTTCTGCTTTTCTTTCTTCTATACTCTCCTCCAAGCCTCTCTCTCCTGTCTTTTTATTTCAGGTTCTAAGGCTTCCTTTAATATTTCCTGCAAAGGTGGATTCTTTTTTGCAAACTCGCTTAGTTTCTGTTTGTTTCTGAATACCTTATACTCACCTTCATATTTGAAAGACAGGTTTGCTGGATAAAGAATTCTCGGCTGGCAGTTTTTCTCTTTCAGTTTCCTAATTTTATCATACCACTGTCTTCTCGCCTCCATGGTTTCTGAAGAGAAATCTGCACTAAGTCTTACCGGACATCCCTTGTATGTGATCGTTTGCTTCTCTCTGGCTGCTCTGAGAATTTTCTCTTTATCTTTGACATTTCACATTCTGAGTAGTATGTGTCTTGGCGTAGGTCTATTTGGATTTATTCTGACTGGGGTATGGTGTGCTTCTTGGAAATGTAAGTTCATTTCTTTTGTGAGAGTTGGGAAATTTTCAGCTATTATTTCCTCAAATACTCTTTCTGCCCCTTTTCCCTTCTCTTCCCCTTACGGAACTCCCATGACACATATGTTGTTGCTTTTGTGTTGTCATTCAACTCTCTGAGCCCCTGCTCAATTTTTTCCATTCTTTTCTCTCTCTGTTCTTTTCTCTCTTCAATTATAGCTGCTCTGTCTTCAGTATCACTTATTCTTTCTTCTATCATTTTGAGTCTGCTGTTGTATGCCTCAAATGTGTTTTTGACCTCACCTATTGTGTCTTTCATTTCCATGAACTCCGTTACTTTTCTGTTCAGGACTTTAAATTCTTCTTTGCGTTTGCTCAATGTCTTTTTGATGTCATGTATCTCTTTAACTACATTGTCTTTCATCTCATTAATTTGATTTTGGAAATTTGTGCTCATCTCACTGTTTCTCTCAAATTCTGCATATCTTCTGGGATTTTGATATATTCCTTTTCTTGGGCCATGTCTTCTATTTTCTTAGTATGGCTCGTAATTTTTTGCTGGTGTTTAGGCATCTGGTTAGGATGTAGTTTACTCAGATGCTCAATCTCTTTCTCTTTTATAGGGATTTAGTGGCAGGAGGCTGTGAGTTACCACAGCTCTTTGATTTTTGGCTCGACCTGGATTATTAGGATTGTCCTGCTGGTTGTGCAAATCTTGGCACTGGACCCAGTAATTGGCTGTAGAGTTACTTCCTATGGCCTTGGGCAGGGAGACTATAGAGGCCAGGAAAAGCCTCTCCTACTTATTTTTAATTTTCTTATGCGCACTTCCTTGGTCTGCCAGGAGATGGCGCTCTTTGGCAGCTCTCAACTCAATGCCTGGTCAAAGTGTATTTGTTATGACACAGACCAGATCAATGTGATAGAGCTTCCTGTCCGGGGCCTAAGAGCCTTCTAATTCAAACTTTCTGAGACAGTTTTCCAGTCTTCCCTGGCAGCACCCTCCATTTTCCCAGCTAGGAAATATTTCCACTCCTGTTTGAGTCCTCAACAATCAGTCCCTGGTAGTAGAGGAGTAGACTGGGAGATTCGTATATCTTTTGCCCCTTGCAGGCTCCAAGGCAAACAATGGCGCAGCCCCACCCAGCCGGGAAGGGCTCTAGGGACACAGCAGACCAAACCTGCGTGTCAAAAGCTGAATCAGCCCCAGGCTCTCTTTCCCCTCTCCTCTGGAGTCCTCAACAATTAGTCCAGACTAGAAGAGAGGGAGATTGTTAGGGTCGGATTTCTCCAGTCCTTTGTAGGCTCCCAGGGCAAACCATGGTGTGGTACCACCTGGCCTGGAAGGGTCTGGCCTGGAAGCGTCTGTGGGGCTCTGCAGCCCAAATTTGTCGGTCAGAACCTGAGTCAGCCTTAGGCTGTGTTCCTCTCTCTCCCGTTTCCTGGAGTGGTAGATCCCTGTAGCCCCCTTTGTCTGTAGTCGGAGGCTCAGAGGCCCGAGAATTCTAAAGAGTGTGGAGTAGGGTGCCGGCAGCGGCAGCTGCTGCTGGTTCCAACTCACGGTTCTGTTGTCATAATTTCCCTCTTTTGTCCCTCTCTCCTCTGGGTGGTGTGCAGCCTTCACCTGCTGTCTTAAACCCTAGAAGATCTTTTTCGGGGCTGTTTCAGCCTGTCCTCTAGCTATTTTCTGGAGAAGAGATTCCATGTCTTACTAGTCTGCTATCTTCACGGAAGTCGGTTATTCCTATAATGTGTCTTAATATATATCTCTTAGAGTTTATCTTCCTTGGAGTTGATTCATTATCCTAGATATTTACATTCATATCCTTCAATACCTTCGGGAAGTTTTCAGTCATTATTTCTTCAAATATTTTTCTGCCCCTTTCTCTCTTTCTTGTCCTTCTCGGACCCCAATGATGCATCTGTTGGTAGGCTTGATGGTATCTCACATGTTCCTCAGATTCTCTTAAGTTTTATTTACCAATTTTTCTCTCTGCTTCTTGCACTGGATAATTTCAATTGTCTTCAAATTTTCTGATCCTTTCTTCTGGCTTTTACAAATCTGCTGTTGAAACTACCTAGTGACTTTTTCATTTTAATCGCCGTTTTTACAGCTCCACAATTTTTGTTTGGTTCCTTTTTATAATGTTTATCTCTTTATTTTGTTTTATGTTTTCCTAATTTCATTTAGTTGTTTGTATGTGTGTTCCTGCCCAATCAAAGAAAAAAACAGATATTTTACTGAGATGGAAGTGTGGTGGTTGGTGGTAATAGAGAGCATGGCATGAGCCTCCTAATCTATGAAATTTACTCTCTATTCTTATATGAAGCTTCACTCTCTAGGTTTCAGATGGTGGTCAAATATTTCCCTTTTCTCTCATACTTTGAAATTTTTCCTATCTTTAGCCTATTCTTCATGCCCATATGCACATTCTAAAGTGTCTGCCTCCCCATTTCCCTTGGCTTTACCACCTGTGCCTACAAGCCTCATCAACTCCTAACCCTGTCTTTGGATTGAAATTTTGATTCCTAATATGCTTAGAATTAATGTCATTCTTCCTCACTAGGCTCCTGTTAGTTCTGTAGAAGTGAGGAATTAATTCTCATCTCAGCATCTTTTAAATCTGAATAGAGAGGAGATGGATGAACAAGTTAGGGGGTCAAGGATGTGGTCTGTTTTGGGAAACAATTGTCTAGGTGTCTCTGACATTTCTGTGTACCTTGCAAGCAGAAGCACTGACAGCTTTTTCTTTGGATTATCTTTTCAATGATAGTCCATCCTTTGAAGATAGAGGTTGTGTCTCCATCTAGATCAGAGGATATATTTGTTTGCTGTCCAATATAATAATGTCAGAGTGACATTATGAACATGGTGACATAAGGAAACCCCTGAAAAAGTCTTCCCTCTGAATCAACTAAAAAAAGAAAAAACCCCAGGGAACATTTAGTGAGGGAGAAAATTTAAACCAATTATAAAGGCTGGGGAGAAAATTCTTGCACAAAAACAAACAGAACATATCAAGATTCCAAGAGAAGGAACAGAGAAAAGGAAGCTTTCTCCTGGGGGTGAAACAACTGCACAAAAAGTGCATTCTTAAAAATCTTACCACATATCTGGGGCAAGAATCAGATGAAGAAGAGCTGAGGAAATCTGAAGAGTTAAACATGAGCTTTATAAAGTTCCAGAATAAGTTGGACCAAGCATCAAAGAAAAGACTTAACACAAAGCCAATCAATAATAAAACCCTGGACAAGTGGGAGAGACTGACCTTCAGGGTTAACACTGCCCAGACAATGGCAAAAAATTACAAGTCATTCTAAGAAACAGAAAGATATAGCTCAGAAAATGAAGCAAATGAAAATCTCAAAGAAGACACAGAATTTGGAAAAACTAATTAAAGAAGTGCAAATGAATCTCCTAAATCAATTCAAGGAGATGAAGGAAAATATGACTATAGTTCTATAGGATATTAAAAAGTAAATTGGGGAGCAGATGTGGCTCAAGCAGCTGGGTGCCCACCTCCCACATGGGAGGCCCTGGATTCCGTTCCTCATGCCTCCTAAAGAAGATGAGCAGATGCAATAAGCTGGTGCAACAAGCTGATGGAATGAGCAGACATAAAAAGCAGGGAAACAGATATGGCTCAAGGGGTTGGGCACCTGCCTCCCACATGAGAGTTCCCAGGTTCAGTTTCCAGTGCCTCCTAAAAAAGATTACCAGACAACAAGTAGAGACAATGAGCAGACACAGTGAGCAGACAACAAGCAGACAGATGAGGGAGCCATCTGGGAGGGAGAGGGGGAAAAAAGTAAATGGGTAAGCATAAAGAAGAATCTGAAAGTTTAAAAATAAACAACAGAAATTAAGGGGATGAAAAGCACAATAATGGGGGTCAAAAATACACTAGAGGCATACAAAAGCAGATTTGAATAGGCAGGAGAAAGAATCAGTGAACTGGAAGACAGGCCAATAAAAATCACACAGTCAAAAGAACAGATAGAGAAAAGAAAATAAAAATTTGAGCAGGGTCTTAGGGATTTGAGTGACAGCATGAAGCATCTAAAGATACACTTCATGGGTGTACCAGAAAGAGAAAAGAAGAGAAAAGTGGCAGAAAGAATATTTGAGGAAATAATGACCAAAAAATGTCCAACTCTTATGAAAGACATAAATATACATGTCCAAGAAGCACAATGTACTCCAAACAGAATAAACCCCAATAGACCTACTCTGGGAGATATATTGATTAGAATGTCAAATGCCAAAAATAAAGAGAGAATTCTGAAAGTAGCAAGAGAAAAGCAATTCATCACATACAAAGGATAACCAATAAGACTAAGTGCTGCCCTTTCATTAGAAATCATGGATGTGAGAAGGCAGTGGTATCATATACTAAAGGTATTGAAAGAGATAAACTGTTAGCCAAAATATTTTTATCTTGTAAAGCTGTCCTTGAAAAATGAGTTAGAGTTTAAAATATTCACAGATAAACAGAAACAGAGAGTTTGTCAACAAAAGACCTCCCTACAAGAATTACTAAAGGGACTTCTGCAGGTTGAATGGAAAACATAAGAGAGGGTAGTTTGGAGGAGTGTGAAGAGATGAAGTAAAGGTAAGTACAAAACACAATAGTACTCTATCCTCAATATTCAACTCTACTCTTTAATTCCTATAAGAGTCAGAATACAATTGAACAACAAAAAGCCATTTTTACTGATAATGGATGTGAAAATATAAAGAGATAATGTGGGACAAAAACAGCATAGAGAGGGGAAACAGAGAGATGTGGGACACAGAACACATACGATAATGAAGCTAAGTTTATATATTTTCAAATTAGTAGGTTATAGATGTAGCTTGTGCAATATAAACCCTAGGGTAACAACAAAAAGAAAGTATTTTAAAAATATACAGAAAAAGAAATGAAAAAGAAATAAGTCAATATGCTATAAAATATCAAATACACAGCAAAAGAGACAAAAAGGAAAAGAGAGACCAAAAAAGAAGATATGACATATAAAAAGCAAGGGTAAATATGGCTGAAGTAAGTACTGCCTTTAAAGTAATAATACTGAATGTTAATGGATTTAATTCCCCAATCAAAAGACACAGATTGGCAGAATGGATAAAAAAGCATGATCCAACTCTATGTTGTTTACAAGAGACTAATTTTAGATCCAAAGACATAAATAAGTTGAAAGTGAAAGGATGGAAAAAGATATTCCATGAAAATAGTAAGCAAATAAGAGCTAGGGTAGCTGTACCAATATTGGACAAAATAGACTTTAAGTCAAAAGCCGTTACAACAGATAAATAAGTACACTATATATTAATTAAAAAGTCAATTCTTCTAGAAGAAATATCAATCATAATTATTTTGGCACTAACCATGGTGCCCAAAATACATGAGCAAAAACTGGCAAAAATGAGTGAGAAATAGATACCTCTACAATAATAGTTGGATACTGCAATACACCACTCCCATCAATAGAACATCTAGACAGAAGATCAATAAGGAAGCAGACTACTTGAATAATATGATACATGAACTAGACCTATCAGACATATACAAAGCATTGCACCCCTAAACAACAGGACACACAATCTTCTTAAGAAAGTGGACATGGATTGTTTTCCAGGATAGACCACATTTGGGTCACAAAACAAATCTCAATAAATTTTTTTAAAAAATGAAATTCTAGTGCAAATATTCTTGCTGTCTTGATTTTGTGATAATCAGGGTAGGCTAAACATTCACTATATTAGAAAACATGCATGTGTCCCCAGACCTAGTTTTTCTCAAAAGGTCTGGTTTTCAGAATGCTAGTGATAAACTAAGCCTGATTTATTATATGACCATCCTGTATGGGAAATGACTGTAACTCTAGGTAGCTTTGGTCAACCTTAAGAGATATAGCAGGGGGACGGATGTGGCTCAAATGGTTGGGTGTCTGTCTCCTATATGAGGGACCTGAGTTCGATCCCCGGGATCTCTTGGTAAAAAGAAAAAAAGAAAAATGTAGAAGGCATGTGGGCCGCCAGACCCCGTGCGTGGGTGCGCCATCAGGCCCTGCAAGCCGGTGAGCCCCCCAGGCCCTGTGCGCGTGTGCGCCGCCAGTCCCTGCAAGCAGGTGCACCTTCATGTCCCATGTGCGTGTGTGCTGCCAAGCCCCGCGTGTGGGTGCGCCTTCAGGCCACGTACACGGGTGCACCACCAGGCCCCATGAGCAGGTGAGCCCCCCAGGCCCTGTGCACAGGTGCGCCGCCATGCCCAGCAAGTGGGTACGCTGTCAGGTCCAGCAAGCCACGCAGCAAGATGATGATGTAACAGGAGAGTGACAAAAGGGAAAGCCAAGACAAGATGTGCCTAAAAACCAGGAATGAAGGTGGCACAGGCGATAAGATGCCTCTCTGCCACATCGGAGGTTCTGAGGATTGAATCCCAGTGAAGACATGAGAAGGATGAAAAGAGAGGGCAGGAAATGGACATAGAGAGTTGCCCAGCGAATGGACACAAAAACGGCAAAAAGGTGGGGGGGGATAAAAATGGATAAAAGTAAATAAGTTAATTAATTAATCCTTAAAAAATATATATAGGGAAGTAAGATATGGACTATAGTTAGTAGTAATACTTTGACGATGTTTTTTCATAATTTGTTAACAAATGTTTCACAACAATGCAAAGTATTTGTGGTGGGGTGAAGTGTGGGAACCCTGTATGATGTTATGCATGTTTGTTTCGTAAGTTCACAATGTTTACTGAACACTTATTGTTTATGTATGCTCATGTATGAATGATATACTTCAATAAATTGTTTTTAAAAAAACTGAAATTCTACAAAGCATCTTTTCTGAGCACAATGGAATGAAGCTGTAAATCAATAGCAGGCAGAGAACTGAAAATTTTACAAATATATATAATTAAATAAAATACTCAAACAATCATGAGTCAAAGAAAAAATTACAAGGGTAAATATCTTGAAACGAATGAAAATAATTACACAACCCATCAAAACTTATGGGATTCAGTGAAGGCTGAGAATGAAATTTATAGCCCCAAACACTTATATTAGAAAAGAAGAAAGAGCTAAAATCAAAGACCTACATGCATATCTAGAGGAACTAGAAAAACAACAGCAAACTAAACCCAAAGCAATTAGAAGAAAAGAAATAACAAAGTTTAGAACAGAAATAAATGGAATAATATAAAAAACAGAGAGCATTAAAAAAACAAAAGTTTGTTATTGAAAAGATCAATAAAAATGACAAACCTTTAGTTTGACTGACAAAAAAAAAGAAGAAGACACAAATGAATAAAATCAGAAATGGGAAGGAGGATATTACTATTGACCCCACAGAAATAAGAAGGATCATAAGAAGGTACTATGGACAACTGCATGCCAACAAATTAGAAAGCCTGTATGAAATGGGCAAATTCGTAAACATTCCTAAACAAATTCCGTTCATACATGAACGACCTACACTGATTATTAAAGAATAATAGATGATCTCAGCAGACCAGTTACAAGAGATTGAATCAGTCATCAAAAACCTCCCAACAAAAAAAACCCAGGACCAGATGACTTCATAGGTGAACTCCACCAAACATACAAATCCTGCTTAAACTCTTCCAAAAAATTGAACAGGAGGGAACACTACCTAACTCATTCTATGAGGCCAAAATCACCATTGTATCAAAGCCAGATAAAGATATTACAAGAAAAGAAAATAACAGACTTATTTTTCTTATGAATAGGTGTAAAAATTCACAATATTTGCAAATCCAGCCCAACAGAACATTAAAAAGAATTATGCATCATAATCAAGTGGGTTTTATCCCAGGTTAGCAAGGGTGGTTCAACATAAGAAAATCAATTTATGTAATGCACCACATTAACATAACAAAGGAAAAAAGATATATGATCTTCTCAATTGATATAGAAAAGGCACTGGACAAAAGTTCTCATCCTTTCTTGATAAAAAACACTTAGAAAAATAGGAATAGAATGAAACATCCTCAAGATGATTAATGAAAATCCCATACCTAACATCATACTCAATGGTGAAAGACTGAAATCTTTCCCTCTAAGATCTTGAAAAAGACAAGTGTGCCCACTATCACCACAGTTATTCAACATTTTACTGGAAGCTCTAGCCAGAGCAGCTAGGTAAGAAAAAGAAATAAAAGGCATCCACATTGGAAAAGAAGAAGTAAAACTTTCACTATTTTTAGAAGATATTATCCTATTTATAAAATGTCCTGGAAAATCCACAAGAAAGCTACTATAGCTAACAAATGGATTTAGCAACATGGTGGGGTACAAGACCAACACTCATAAATCAGTAGTGTTTCTATACACTGGTAATGAGCAATCAGAGGAGGAAATCAAGAAAAAATTTCCACTTGCAATAGCAACTAAAAGAATCAAATATATAAGAATAAATTTAACAAAGGATGTAAAGGACTTAAATGTGGAAAACTATAAAACTTTGCTAAAAGAAATCAAAGAGCTGAATAAATGGAAGGACATTCCACGCTCCATGGATTGGAAGACTAAATATTTCAATTCTATCCAAAATGATTTACTGATTCAATGCAATCCAAATAAAAACTCCAACAGCCTACTTTGCAGTAATGGAAAAGCCAATTATAAAATTTATTTGGAAGGATAAGGGGCCCAAAATAGCCAAAATCATTTAGAAAATGAACAAAGTTGGAGGACTCACATTTCCTGACATTAAAGCTTATTGCAAAACTACAGTGGTCAAAACAGCATGGTACTAGCAGAAGGATAGATAAATAGACAAATGGGATTAATTTGAGAGTTCAGAAATAGACCCTCATATTGATTGCCAATTGATTTTTGACAAGGCTGCCAAGTCCACTCAATTGGGAAAGAATAGTCTCTTCAACAAATGGTGCTGGGAGAATTGGATATCCATATGCAAAAGAATGAACAAAGACCCCTTTCTCAAACCATATACAAAAATTAACTCAAAATGGATCAAAGCCTTAAATATAAGATCCTGGAGTATAAAACTTCTAGAAGAAAAGTAGAGAAGCGTCTTCAGGATATTGTGTTAGGCAATGTTTCCTTAGACTTTGTACCCAAAGCACAAACAACAAAAGAAAAAAATAGATAAATGGTACCTCATCAATTTTAAAAACTTTTGTGCATCACAGGACTTTATCATGAAAGTGAAAAGACAACGTATTCAATAGGAGAAAATATTTGGAAACTACATATCCAATAATTGTTTAATATTTAGAATATATAAAGAAATTCTACAACTTAACAATAAAAAGACAAACAACCCATTTAAAAAATGAGCAAAAGACTTGAATAGACATTTCTCCAGAGGATATACTAAAATTGCCTAAAAATCACATGAAAAGATACTCAACATCTTTAGTTACTAGGAAAATATAAATCAAAACCACAGTGAGATACCATTTTACACTTAAAAGAATGGCTATTATTTAAAAAGAAAACAGAAAATTAAAAGTGTTGGAGAAGATGTGGAGAAATAGGAACACTCATTCGTTGCTGGTTGGAATATAAACTATTGTAGCCACTGTGGAAGACAGTTTGGCAGTTCCTCAGAAAGCTAAGTATGAATTACTCTATGACCTGGCACTATCCTTACTAGGTATATACCTTAAAAAATTAAAAGCAGGGGCACGAACAGATATTTGCACACTAATGTTCATAGCAGCATTATTCACAATTGCCAAAAGATGGAAGCAATCCAAGTGTCTATCAACAAATGAATGGATAAACAAAATGTGAAATATACATACATTGGAGTATTATTCAGTATTAAAAAAGCATGAAGTTCTGGTTCATGCAACAACATGGATGACCCTAGTAGACGTATTTTGAGTGAAAGAAGCTAGACACAATAAGAGAAATATTGTATGCTCTCACTGGTATGAAATAATTAGAATAAGCAAACTCATAGAATTTGAATCTAGAATATAGGTTACCAGGGGGCTGGGTTGGGGTAGGTAATGGGAAGTTAATGCTTAATTTGTACAGAATTTCTATTTACATTAATCGTAAAGTTTTGGAAATGGGTGGTGGTGAAGGTAGCACAATATTGTGAGTGCAATTAAGAGTACTGAAATTACATATATAAATGTGTTTTAACAGGAGAAATTTTAGGTTGTATTTATGTTACTAGGATAAAAACTAAAAGATAAAACATGGATTGAATAACACAGTGAACCCTCTTGTAAATGATGGACTATAGTTTATAGTACATTTCATGAATCAAAACCTTTCATGAATTATGACAAATTTACCACACTAAGGCAAAGTGCTAGTAATAGGGTGGCATATAGGAAAAAAACACTCTAATGTAAACTATGGATTATGTTTAATAGTACAATATTCTTTCTTCAATTATAACAAAGGTACCACACTAATGCAAAATGTTAATAATGGGGAGGGGGAAGCAGATGTGGCTCAAGTGATTGGGCTCGCATTTACCATATGGGAGGCCCCAGGTTCGTATTCCCAGGGCCTCCTGATGAAGGCAAGTTGGCCCACGCAGCACACACAGCAAAATGACGCAAAAAAGGGAGACAAGCAAACACAGAAAAACGCACAGCAAATGGACACAGCAAGCACAAGCAGCAAGGGGGAGGGGGGTGTTAAATAAATAAATAAAATAAATCTTTAAAAAAAATAATGGGGAGGTATATGGGAATGCTGTATTTTGTTTTTTATAAACCTACAACTTCTCTAATTTAAAAAATGTAAAAAAGGAAAAACAATGAAAGAAAGTCAAGGCAAATATTATGGAGGTTTGCTTGCCACTCATTCTATAAAGTTGGGATTTTCTAAACTCAAGTTTCCTCGCCATGATGCAAATCTACTGCATGCACAAAGTCCACCTGATCCTAACACCTTAGCACCCCCATAGAACTTGGTGGACAAGGCAAACCAATGCAGGCATGAAACTCATGCTACTTACTGCTCTGTAAGCAAAACATCCTTGTCTCTGATCCAGGAGTCTTGTGTCTTCTGCCAGCAGCCCTGAAATTGTGGCAGGCTAATTGGTTAGTATGCAAGTAGGGTAAAATACCAGATTCTGCACAGCTCTTGACAGTTTTGTCCCATCAAAAATGAGGGAAAGTATTGAAGTAGGAAGTTTCCATTCCAGGTGTGTCTGGGATTCTTCTAAAATAATGATAATCAAACACCTATACACCCTAAAATTTAATTCTTAGTAACACAATTTCTCTGCACAGAAGAGTCATATTTCTCCTATCAGCATAACTTTGATCTTATTTATTGCAAACAAATGACTCAAGCCTTTAGTTTAAAGAACATAGCATTCTCAACCTGGGCTAAATTACAAAGCATTCTGACATTAAGTAACAATAAAGGGCACTCTGCTCAAGTTGTTTCTTCCTATCCCTGGATTTCTTCCCTGATTACAGGAAGGGAGTATAGAGGTAAATGTCTCAGCTGGATCTGCCTCAGTGGGAAAACTGGTGGTATGATTATAAATATGCCAATTTGAGGTGATAGTGGAAGAACAAATCAGAAATTTGCAGTAAGCACTTGGGCAGAATTTTAGAAAATATATAAGAACTGGAGATAAAGTTGCAGTAATTTTAATGTCGGTCAGAAACTTGGCTAAGTAAGATATCACTTACATTATTTTTCTACAATGCAACTTACTTTCCTACCCTGTGCCTCCATTCCACTGGGTTGATAGGAAAATTGATCTCAGCTCTTCTTGGGAATGCCCTTCTCACTGGATTGTACTGTAATTTCAGGGTCTTATACAGTGCCAAGTCAAGGAGGAGAAATTTATATAGTTCCCACTGGGAGTCCATTATTCTATCTCCAATTTTTGAAGCTCTCTTCTGCTTTTATGCCTCATATAGGACCTAGAAATATTTTTTAGACTGCCTGTGTCCCATCTAGACCTAGATGCTCTAAGCAGCCATTTCTCTCTGGCTGCTTTTTCTCTGCTGTCTCTCTGCTTGGTACCCCAATGTCTTAGCTCTGGGCCCTAAAGATTTTCTTTTCTTCTTCTACCCTCAGTCCAAGAGAGTAATATTTTAGATTGAGATAGATCCTTGTTTTTTTTTCCAAGACATGGTGCTTATGCCTGGGAATTTTCTTCTTTGTTTTAACTTCCCCTTTTAAGTTTTCCAAGGGGATCACACTTTTGGAACGTAAGAGCCAAGGAAACTTTTAGGCTATTTCTGCTTTTTGTTTTGCTGCATACCTCCTCAGAGGCAATAATCATGGAGCTACATGCTTGAATAGGAGGGAAGGTAAAAGGAAATACAAAAGTGAAAACCCTATAGATTCATATCTCAAAATAGGTTCCAGCCATTCAAATTTGATCATGAGCCGAATAAAGGTGAAGCCATGACCCACTGGTCTACCTTGCACTTAAAACACTCTTCTGCCGTTAAACTTTCCAAACAGAATTAACTCATAGTGATTACATTTTCTTCTGAATTTACAAGAATTATCGCTATTGTAGGCCACTTCTAGAAGTTAAAAAAGGCAAGGATATGGGTGCCTATTATCTTTAAAGAAATAAAGATATGTTTATCTTTAATAAATAACAGTAAAACAGACCCCAGAAGACTGATAAGAAACTTCTAGAAATAAAAAATTAAAAAATGAATTTCTAGAAATTAAAAACTAAAAAAATAAAACACAATAATTACAATGGAAAACTTGGATGAATTTATGAGAAGATTAGAACTCACTGAAGAGAGAAAGAGAGAGAAAAAGAGAAAGAGAAAGAAAGAAAGAAAGAAAGAAAGAAAGAAAGAAAGAAAGAAAGAAAGAAAGAAAGAAAGAAAGAGAGAAAGAAATAAAGAAAGAGGGAGAGAAAGAAAGAAAGAGAGAGAAAGGGAGAAAGAGGGAGAGAGAGAAAGAAAGAAAGAAAGAAGAAGAAAGAAAGAAGGAAAGAAAGAAAGAAAGAAAGAAAGAAAGAAAGAGGGAGAAGGAAGGAAGAAAGAGGGAGAAGGAAGGAAGAAATGAAGGGAGGGAGGGAGGGAGGAAGGAAGGAAAACATAAGTTAGAAAATTTATCTGGAATGCAGTATGTGAGACAAAAAGATGTAAAGTATGAAAGAAGAGCTAAATGGGGATATATCATGTGATGGTTAAGTTCATGTGACAACTTGGCTAAGTTATGGTGTTCAGTTGTTTTGTCAAGCAAGCACTGGCCTTATTGTTACTGTAAGGATATTCCAGGGATTTAAATCACCAGTCAATTGATTGCATCCATGGTTAATTACATCTACAATTAACAAAGGAGATTACCTTCAACAATGAGGGAAGTCTCATCCAATCACTTGAAGGCCTTAAAGGGAGAACTGATAATTTCAGCAGTCAGAAAGAATTTTTACCTCTACTTCAGCCAGTTAGCTTCTCCTGGGAAATTAATTAAAAGACCTTCATCAGAGTTCCCGGCTTGCAGCCTACCCTATGGAATTCGGACTTGCCCATCCCCACAGTTGTATGAGCAAATTTCTATAATAAATCACACACACACACACACACACACACACACACACACACACACATCTCCTATAAGTTCTGCTTCCCTGGAGAACCTTGATAAAAATACATGGGGATAAAGTAACAAGGCCTAATATGCACTTATCAGGATTCCAGAAGGAAAGGAAAGAGAGTTGGGCAGAAGCAATGTTTGAAAAGATCATGGCTGAGAACTTTTCTAGAACAGATGAAAGACAACAATCCACAGATTCAAACTGAATAAATAGGATAAATTTTAAAAATCACAATCTAGGGACATCATAGTGAAAATACAGGTCACCAAAGAGAAAGAGAAAGTCTCACAGGCAGCCAGATGTTAAAGGTTACCTTCAAAAGTACAACTGTTATACTTATGACTGATTTTTCAATAGTAACAATGGAAGCCAGAGATAGTAGAATATCTTCAACCTAGAATTCTAGGTTGTACAAAGAATTATTCTCTATGTCCCAAGAGAAAAAGTTTGTGAGAATCATGGCAAAGTAAAGATTTTCAGAGATACAAACTGAGAGAGCTTGCAACCAGCAGTTCCACATTAATGAAAATTCTAACATATGTACTTCAGGTAAAAGAAAAGCTATTCCAAATGGAAGATCTAAGATGCAAGAAATAATAAAGACCAAAAAGAAAGATGGGGGGGTGTTAAATGCATGGATGAATCTAAATGAACAATGGCTGAATTAAAGAGAAATGACAGTGTAAGGTAAAAGAAAATTACAAGACAAAACTATTCAACAACATATAAGCGGAGATGGAGGAAATGAAACTACTGTGGTCTAAGAAATTTGTGCAGAAGGAGAGTAAAGATATAGATTAACTTTATACTTTGATAAGCTGGGTATACATTTAAAAATTTCT
>JAQZBX010059806.1:0-17454 GCA_029593785.1 Cabassous unicinctus
GGGGAAGGATCCAGGTACAATGCCAAAAATTTATACTGTTAATCTTCCTTCCAGCTTTTCCCAAATATACCTATGGCCTTTTACCAGGGCAATGGTGTACTGGGGAAAAGGAAATGAGCAGACATTTCCGGGATTATTAGATGCTGACTCAGAAGTAACAAAAATTCCAGGAGACCCAAATTTCACTGTGGTTCACCAGTCAGAGTAAGGGCTATGGAAGTCAGGAGATCGATGGAGTTTTAGCTCAGGACCATCTAACAGTGGGTCCAATGGGTACCTGGAACCATTTTGTGGTTATTTCCCCAGTTCCAGAAGACATAATTGGAATAGACATACTCCACAACTGGCAGAATCCCCATATTGGATCCCTGACTTGTAGTGTGAGGACTATTATGGTAGAAAAGGCCACACGGAAGCCCCTAGAACTGTCCCTACCTAGAAAAGTATAAATCAAAAGCAATACCAGAATCCTGGAGGGATTGCAGAGATAAAGTGCCACCATCAAGAATTTGAAGGATGCAGGGGTGGTGATTCCCAACACATCCCCATTCAACTCTCCTATTTGGCCTATGAAGAAAACAGATGGATTTGGAGGATGACAGTGGATTATCATCAATTTAACCAGGTGGTGACCCCAATCACAGTTGCTGTCCCAGATGTGGTATCATTGCTTGAGCAAATCAACACATTCCCTGGTATTTGGCATGCAGCTATTGATCTGGCAAATGCTTCTTTCTCAATTGCAGTTAGTAAGGACCACCAGAAACAGTTTGCTTTCAGCTGGCAAGGTCAGCAATATATCTTCACTGTCCTACCTCAGAGGTCTATCAACTCCCCAGCCCTATGTTACAATATTGTTTGTAGGGAGCTTGACCATCTCTCCCTCCCACAAGATATCGCACTGGTCCATTGTATTGATGATATCATGCTGACTGGACCTAGTGAGCAAGAAGTAGCAATTACTCTGAACTTATTGGTAAGGCATTTATGTGAGAGAGGATGGGAGAAAAATCCAATAAAAATACAGGGGCCTTCCAACTCGGTGAAATTTCTAGGTGTCCAGTGGTATGGGGCATATCGAGATATTCCTTCTAAAGTGTAGCATGAGCTATTGAATCTGGCTCCTCCTACGACCAAAAAAGAGGCACAACACTTAGTTGGCCTATTCAGATTTTGGAGACAACATATTCCTCATTTGGATGGCATTACTCCAACCCATTAACCAAGTGACCAGAAAAGTTGTTAACTTTGAGAGGGTATCAGAACAAAAAGAAGCTGTGCAAAGGTCCAGGCTGCTGTGCCAGCTGCACTGCGACTTGGGCCATATGATGCAGCAGATTCAATGGTACCAGAAGTGACAGTGCCAAATAGAGATACCTTTGGAAGACCCCTATAGGAGAATCACAACACAGACCCTTAGGAGTTTGGAGTAAAGCCCAACCACCCTCTGCAGATAACTGCTCACCTTTTGAGAAACAGCTTTTGGCCTGTTACTGGACTGAACGCTTAACCATGGGACACCAAGCTACCATGAGATCTGAGTTGCCTGTCATGAACTGGGTATTATCTGACCCACAAAACCATAAAATTGGATGTGCACAGCAGCACTCCATTATAAAGTAGAAGTGGTATATATGAGATTGGGCTCAAGTGGGTCCTGAAGGCACAAGTTACATGATCAAGTGATCCAAATACCCATGGTCACCACTCCTGCCACATTACCTTCTCTTTCCCAGCCTGCCATGAGAATGAAATGAAAACACTCTGAAGCTTCGTATTCTTTGGGGGAGGCAGCCAGCAGCCCCATATATTTGATTTCCTTCAATAAATATACAGTCAGCTACATAAGGAGGTGTGCCCAAGCAATTGCTGCACGTGAAAGCGCCCAGAAAGTTTTTCATGCAGGAGACAATGGAGAGGCAGAAAGCTCTAATTAAGTAACAGTGTAAAGTAAGAAAGCCCTCATTGTTTTCAGCAGGAACTGATAACAGCAGCTTTTTCCCATGCAGCAGTAATTTGCTTGCACAGCAAAGCAGGTTTAAATTGTTCCAAAGCGTTTCCACATCTTCCCCTTTATTGTTTAAGAAAGAAGATGAAAAGGAAAGGGGAAAATGTATCCTGACAGTCTTTAAAAATGTCTGTTTTGATTTGGTGATTGGTAGTAGTAAGGCTAGGTTGCTGTCAGCTACCTGGGTTCCAAACTGGGCTGTGCATGGGAACAAAGTAGCCATGGGGGCAGTTGACCACCCTTGGGAGAGGTGAGGGTTAATGTCCTACCTCTGTAGTCTCTCAAATTCTCTCCTGATGGCCCCCTGCAACTGTGCCTGTCTTAGGTTGTTCCTTTCCTGAGGAATCTTACCCGTCTCTGGCTAACCAGCCATCCTCCGGGGCCAAACAGGGTGATGTGAGACTCCCAAAGTTTACATGGCCTTCACGCTTAGCACCTGCCTTGGGATACCCACGCTCACTGTCGGGGCCCCGGCTCAGGTTACAAGTTTCGGAAAACCCAGGTTTACCAGCACCTAGAAGGCTTATACAGCTTAAGGAGACACAAGCAATCCCAAGTATGGGATGTGTGCAGGATACCCCCAGAAAACAGTAAAACTAGAAAAGGCAAGTGAGAGACTTAGAGGTAAAGCTGGGAGACATGAAGCTTAAAGATGTTTTAACTAAAGAGTTCTTAAGTCTTCTCCTTGTTTCCTTGTTCTTGATTTTTGGATGTGGGAGAGAAAGATGAGGCAGTGACTAAGGCAATGAATTTTTGTTCAGTGTGACAAACTCAAGAGAGGGCTTGATGAATTAACTTAAGGATTAACAATAAAACAAAAAGCATGGTTATTTCAATAAGAAATATTACCCAGATTCTTATGTTTAGGCCATGGAATCAATTAAATGAATTTAACCATTGCAGATTATCATTGTTTGAAACACATTTTGCTGAGCAAGAGGCTGTATTTAAGATAGTTGATGACTAAAGAATTTTTTAGGTTTAATTGTTATACTTCAAACTTTTACGATATGTAAAAGTTTGCTTACCAAACTGAGGGACACCCTGATATACTTGGCTCATATTTGGCTAGAGTCCTGGATAAATAAATAAATGCTAATATGTCTATTTAATTTAATAAATTTATATGAATAATTAGAGTGAGAAATAAGAATAACATAATCAATTAAAAGATTAAAGTAGTATTGAACAGAGTTATAGAATGATAGATAAATAGAAGTTAATGGGATTGGTTTTAGTAAGAAGAAAAGAAGGACATATAGTACCTGTGTAAAAATTGATGCTATAACAGCCAAACATACAAGGAACTTATTTTCAGGGGAGGGTGGCACCCCAGTGTGAGAGAACACCTTGGTAGCCTTTTGGTCTAATTGTTAAAGACTTTCCCAAGTTAGTCCCTGAGTTTGGATAATGTTATGGCATGGTTGTGTCTGGGAGTTCCTTTGTTCCTCTATTGTCATCTTCTCCGTCTGTGGTATTGGGTTGTTGGTTGGATTTCTCAATGCCATGGTGAGGTTTCACCTGTCGTGCTGGGATCCACAATGGTCCTGTTGGCAATAAAACCCAGGCATACCCTCTTCCCCATGTTAGTAAATCTACAGGGCCCTGCCATCCTGTATTGTTATCATCCCCTGTTAAGGGCTTGTAAAGCACCTGAGGTTTCACCATTGACATGGTGCAATGGAAATGCCGTTCAGCTGCTGTGAAACCATCAGCATCTCAATTTAAAAATTTTAAAGTATATAGAGCTATTTCTATATTGTCCTTTGGAATGGATCATCCTTGGTCCTTATTCCCCCTTTTTTTGTTTAAGAAGAATATGTTTTAGAGTGGAGTGACAGCGTTCTATGATGGCTTGTCCTGTTGGATTGTAAGATGTTCCTGTAATATGTTTAATCTGCCATTGTTGAAAGAAAAGTGATAGCCATTTAGAGGTATATCCTGGTCCATTATCAGTTTTAAAAGTTTTTGGACATCCCATATGATTAAATGCAAATAGCAGGTGAGAGATCACATGACGTGATGATTCTCTTGTATATGGGGTGGCCACTATGAAATGAGAGAAGGTATCAATGGTAACATGGATATACTTAAACCTGCCAAAAGCAGGATAATGGGAGACATCTGTTTGCCATATTTGGTTTGCATTAAGGAAACCTTCTGGAATAGGCCCTTTCACTCCTGAATTGGCCAGATAGACTTTATTTTGTTCTTTAAGTCTTAATTCTTCAGTAGTGACAAGGTCAAGGCTGGCACTTCCCCAGGTGATGGCACATAAGTCTGCCATGGATCAGAAAGCTATGGGGGCAGAGCCAAGTGGCTCTGTTTTGATTGGGTATGATTGAACAAAGCCCTCTGAAAGGATTTCGGGGCACCGGTGGGAGTACCCCACTCCCCGTTTCCCGGCAGAGGATTCCCATCTTTATCAAATTTAGATCTACATTTATTTGCCCAATGCTTTCCCTTGTGGCATCGTGGACAGTCTTTAATGGGCAGGGTGTTTTGCTTAGCTTGGCTCTTTTGTGAGCCTCCTGCATTATGAGGGCAATCCTTAGCATAATGACCTGGTTCTCCACAAACAAAGCATTTTGCTGAGGCAGCAAGAGCCATGGCTAGAGTTTGAGCTTTAAAGGTTTCCATGCCTATATTTTGACAAGCTTTAATATAAACTGCTACTACAGGAAAAGCCGCCATTTCATCACCATGTTTTAAGGCCTCTCTCATGCATAACTGCATGCTTGACTCTAGAAACCGTAGCAAAGGAGGAGGAGGCAGCTCCTCTGAGATATCTAGGCATCCCTCCAGCTGCTGGAATAGGTGGAGGCAGCAGCGGTGATAAGGGGGTGTGGGGAGGGAAGGAATAGGATCTGGCGGTGTGGATGGAGTAGCCGCATCTGTTTTCCTTTTTTGCTGATGGAATATATAGCGGAGTTAATGCCGCACGAACAATGCTCCAAGTTATAATAGCAACAGGGAGCACAATTGCTAAGAGTTGTTGTATTGTTTTTACAAAAGTATCCTGTTCTTTGGAAATTCTCAGTCCCGTGATGCTTTAGAAACCCCTCACCATACTAGACACCTCAGCAACTATCCCCAACAGACGTTGCTGTTCCCTTACCTTGGGAAGATTAGTTTCGGTTTTTGTCGGGCCGAATATATTCACTCCTTAACTGTGCCAATTCCCGCTGCTGATCTGGATCATGTTGGGGTCACCAATTGCCACAGGAATGAAATGAAAACACTCTGAAGCTTCCTATTCTTTGGGGGAGGCGGCCTGTGGTCAGCGGCCCCATTTATTCAATCTCCTTCAATATATATACAGTCAGCTATATAAGATGTGCCCAAGCAATTGCTTCATGTGAAAGCGCCCAGAAAGTTTTTCTCACAGGAGACAGAGAGGCGCGAAGCTCTAATTAAGTAACAGTGTAAATAAAGTAAGAAAGCCCATTGTTTTCAGCAGGAACTGATAACAGCAGCTTTTTCCTATGCAGCAGTAATTTGCTTGCACAGCAAAGCAGGTTTAAATTGTTCCAAAGCGTTCCCACACTAGCCCACAGCTATTGCCTCTTGGAGAGTTACTTACAATCAATTGACTGAGGAAGAGAAAACTTGGGCCCGGTTTACAGATGGTTCTGCATGAAAGTGGACAGCTGCAGCACTGCAGTCCCTTTCTGGGATGTCCCAGAAGGACAGTAGTAAGGGCAAATCCTCCCAGTGGGCAGAACTTACAGCAGTGCACCTGTTTATTTTACTTTGAAGGAGAAATGGCTGGAGGTGTGTTTATATACTGATTCATGGACTGTTGCCAATGGTTTGGCTGGAAGGTCATGGACTTGGAAAGAACATGAATGGAAAATTGGTGATAAAAAGGTCTTGGGAAGAGATATGTGGATAGACCTTTCTGAGTGGGCAAAAAAAAAAGAATGAAAATATTTGTGTCCCATGTGAATTCTCACCAGAAAGTGACTTCAGCAGTGGAATATTTTAATAATCAAGTGGATCACATGATGCATATTGTGGATAACACTCAGATTCTTTCCCAGCCACTCCTGTCATTGCCCAAAGGGCTTATGAATAAAGGGCCAAGGTGCTAGGGATGAAGGTTCTGCATAGGCTCAGCAACATGGACTTCCCCTTCCCAAGGCCTGCTTGGCTATAGCCACTGTTGGGTGCCCAATCTGCCAGCAGCAGAGACCCACACTCACCCCCAATATGGCACCATTCCCCATGGTGATCAGCTTGCTTCCTGGTTGATTACATTGGACCAATCCCATCATGGAAGGAGTAGCAATTGTTCTAACTGGAATAGAAACATACTCTGGACATGGGTTTGCCTTTCCTGCATGCAATGATTCTTCCAAAACTACCATCTGTGGACTTACTTAATGTCTTATCCACTGCCATGGTATTCCACACAGCATTGCTTCTGATCAAGGAACCCATTTCACTACAAATGATGTGTAGGAATGGGCACATGCACATGGAATTCACTGGTCTTATCATTTTCCCCATCATCCTGAAGCAGTTGGATGGATTAAAACAATGGAATGGCCTTTTGAAGACATAAGTATGGTGCCAACAAGATGGCAATACCTTGCAAGGCTGGACCAATGTTCCCAAGGGACTATGAATGCTCTAAATCAGTGTCCACTCTATGGTGCTGTTTCTTCCATAACCAGGATTCATGGGTCCAGGAATCAAGGCATGGAAATGGTAGTGGCACCACTCACTGTTACCCCTAGTGATCCACTAAGAAAATTTTTGCTTCCTGTCCCTGCAACCTTAAGCTCTGCTGGTCTACAGGTCTCAGTTCTAAAAGGAGGAGTGCGTTCACCAGGGAGCACAACAATGATTCCATTGAACTGGAAGTTAAGACTGCCACCTGGCCACTTTGGGCTCCTCATGCCCCTAGATCAACAGGCAAAGAAAGGAATTACTGTACTGGCTGGGCTGATTGATCCTATGAAGGGGAAATAGGACGTCACCTACACAATGGAGGTAAAGAAGAGTTTGCCTGGAATACAGGAGGTCCCCAAGGGTTTCTCTTAGTATTACCATGCCCTGTGATTAAAGTCGATAGAAAGTTACAACAATCCAATCCAGGAAGGACTAACAATGGTCCAGAATCTTCAAGAATGAAAGTTTGTGTCACCCCATCAGGCAAAGAATTGTGTCCAGCTGAGGTGCTTGCTGAGGGTAAAGGAAACATGGAATGGGCATTGGAAGAAGGTAGTGATAAACATGAACTTAGACCACATGACGAGTTACAGAAACAAGGACTGAACAGTCATGTATATGTCTCCCTTTTTTTGTTATGAGTATGTTTGTTTATGTACATAAAACAAATATCTTAGTTTTCTTCCTCATCTTTTCCCCTTATCATATGACACAAATTGTATTAGTTTCATGTCATAGTATTTAAGGATTTCAAGTTTAAGATATATACTTTTAAACTTGACATATATATATATGTCTGTTATTACTTTTATTTAGAGACTAAGTATGGTTTAAGGTGATATGTATGGCTGCCAAGTTGTCAAGGGATGGACTGTGATGGTTAGGCTAATGTGTCAAGTTGGCCAGGTAATGGTGCCAGTTGTTTGGTCAAGCAAGCACTGGGCTAATTGTAATGCAAGGGCATTTCATGGACTTTAAGCATCAGTGAGTTAATTGCATATATGATGGTTATACCTATAATCAACTGAGGAGATTGCTGTCAGCAAAGAATGATGTCTCATCTAATCAGTCGAAGGCCTTAAAAGAAGTGATTTCAGCATTCAGAGAGAAAATCCCCATCTCTACTTCAGATAGCCAGAGTCTCCTGGGGAATTCAATGAGAACCCTCATCAGCATCTCTGGCTTGCAGCCTCTGCTACAAAATTTGGGCTTGGGCATCCCCGTGGTCACATGGGACCATTTTATAAAATCTCTTTTATAAAATGGGACCATTTTATAAAATCTCTTACTATTTATAGATATCTCCTGTTGTTTCTGTTTCTCTAGAGATCCCTGAGTAATACAGCTGCTATGAACATCTGTGTACAAATATTTTTGTGTGGCTATATGTTTATAATTCTCTGAATGAATCTAACAGTGGAATTGCTGGGCAATATGGCACCTTGAGGAACTGTGAAACTGTTTTCCAAAGTGATTCCACTATTTTACATTCCCTGTAGAATGTAATTTTACATTCCCTGTAGAAATGTATGTTTTTCAATTTCTCCACACCCTTACCAATATTTGTTATTGTCTTTTTTTATTATACCCTCCTAATGGGTATGAATTGGGTTTAGCTTTGGTTTGCATTTCCCGAATGACTAATGATGTTGTGCACTTTGTCATATATTTATTGGAAATCTGTACATCTTCTTTGATGAAATGTCTTTTCAAATCCTTGACCCATTTTTAAATTGGTAAAGTTTTTTTCAAAATTATTGAATTGGAAGAATTCCTTATGTATTCTGGGTACTAGAACTTTTTATCAATTATATAACTTGCATATATTCCCTCACATTCTACAGGTTGCCCTTTGCTTCTTTAATACTGTCTCTCAAATCATCAAAGTTTTAAATTTGACGGAGTCCAATGTATTTTTTCATTGGTCATATGGTACCACATTGAGAAACAATTGTCTAGCCAAAAGTCAAATTTAAGAAAAGAGCTCCATTTATAATAGTATGAAAAAGAATATACTATAATACTTAGGAATATATTTAACAAAACAAGGGCAATATTTGTATACTGAAAACTATAAAACAATGTTGAAAGAAATTGAACTCCAGTATAAATGGAAAGCCTGCCCATGGTCATGAATTGGTAGACCTAATTTGTTGAGACCTAATATTGTTAAGATGGCAATAATGCCCATATTCAGCTACACATAAAATGTAATTCCTATCAAAACTTCAGCAGCCTTTGTAATAGATATTGACTAGTTTATACTAAAATTCTTATGGAAATACAAGGGGTCAGGAATAGCCAAGACAATCTTTTAAAAAGGTTAACATTGGGGTACTCATGCTTCCTGATTTTGAAACATACAACAAAGTTTCAGTAATCAAGACTATATGATACTGGCATAAAGATAGATATTTACAAAAATGGGATAATATTGAGAGTCCAGAAAAAAATTCATGATTCTATGGTCAAATGACTTTAGACAAGGGTGCCAAGACTATTCACTGGCATAAAGAATCCTCTTTTCACCAAATATTGCTGGAACAAATGAATAGACACCTGACATGTTAGTGTTTCCAAAGGCACAAATGTGTTAGGGGTACGTTGGTGACCTTTCCCTGTACACAAAGATAATTATAACCGTAAGTTATTGGTTAAGATTATTTAAGAGTCAAGCATTTTGCATGGATTACTTTATGATATTCCTTCCATAGCTCTAAAAGGTGCGTGTTATAACCTCCATTTGCAGATTATCCAACTAAAGCTAAGAGAAGTCAAGTGTCTCCTGAGGATGTGACACCTGAAATGGCACCTGCTCGAGCTGGACATAATGCAGTGCTCCTCTGGGGAATCCAGCCACCGTCCCTCCCAAGCTGTAGCTTGTTCTGCTTTGCCTCTGTTCTCTCTGCTTCTCCCTCTGGCAGTGATCTTAGAGACTTACCACCCATCCTCCGCAGCCTTGTGCACTTTAAGCTCTGCATTTTTCTGCTTCTTGGATTCCCACAACCTCCCTGTCTCCAGACTTTCACATGGAGATTTTATTCTCCCTCTTAACCAAGACAGGCAGGCTTAGGGGCCATTCTAGGGGCAGCCGGGGAGAGCCCCTACATACAGCGCCCCCTGCAGGCTGTGTCTTTTCTCCTGGCCATGGAGTTGACTCCACCTTCCCAGAGTTGGACCCACCCCTCCCAGCTCCCCACCCTTATCCTGCTGTGTTGTCCCAGGGGTCTGAGTTTTAAATTATTCCCATTACACACACGGCACTGGATACCAACAATAAGAGTTCACTATTGAGCCCCATCTAAGGCAGGCATAATTCATAGCATTTGTCTAATCCTCACAACAACCCTGTGTGAGAGCTCCTACTGAAGCAGGCTTCATATAAGGAATCAATAGATGGATTTGGAACCTGGCAAGAAGTCCATGTGGATATTGATACCCCCAAGATGGCTGCTGGAAGACCCTCACGAGACTTCTACCAACGACAATGAGATTCCCTCTGGAAGCCAGGAGAAGCCCCAGATAGTCTTCAGGGACATTATCATTGGGCCCACCCAGAGGATTGATGGGTGGGGTAATCAATCAAAACAGCAAACAGCTGGGACTCCTCCCATGCCATTAGCAAAGGGGTGGGATAATTAATGGTTTAAAAAGCAAGTGCAAAGGTCAAATCTCTCCCTCATTCCTCTTGGCTTCTGTGCCCTGCGCTTGCTGTGTCCCCCCCTGCATGAATCAATATGCAAATAAAACCTGGGTATTTATAATCTATAATGGGAAATTGTAATCTATAAACCAGCCCTCTTTATCACTCCTCAGCCCCTTCCCTGTCTCTGGGACCCATGATCTGTTATTTTCTCCCATTTCTCTCCCCTCCCTAGCTTAGTAAATTACTGGTCTAACTAGCCTGACGTGCTCTTGAAATTCATTTCTGTAACATAGTCAAAAAAACTAGACAAAATCCGGTAACACTACCATTATCTCCAATTTACAGAAGGGGAAACTGAGGCAGGCAGAGTCATTTGCCTGATGTCACCTACCTTATTGAGCAGCAGGGATTCAAATCCAGGCCAACCAGCTCCAGAGGTCATCCTTCTAACCATGTTACAATACTTGGCTTCTAAGTGGAAGTTCATTGCACAAAAATTAGAAAATGGAGAGAAGAAAAAAGACAAAAAATCATCACCCTTCACTCCAGTCAAAGATAGCCAGAGTTAAAATTCTGATGCGTGTCCTCTCAAATTTTTATTCATGGTGAGTTAGCTGCTTTCTATATGCTAAATTTTTTACAGAGCTTTAAACATATATTTTAATTTCATTTAATCCTCAAAACAATCTTGGATACTAGAATCTAGGCTACAGTTGTATAAGTATTTTATAAATATTATATATATTTACGTGTCTATGTATATGTAAAAGTGGGTGTAAGTGTATACATACAAAACACACAGGATTTTTTATAAAGGCTTTCCTTGCTCTTCTCGATAAATCACATTCAGTCTATGCAAAATGCACATTGAACAGATGTTTAGTTTTCCTCTCTCCCAGTCACCCTTCTTCCTTTTCTACTTCTCTTACCTTACCCCTACCCTTTCCCCAATTCTTAAGATAAGCAAATTTCACTCATGGTAGAAGTTTTTTCACAAAGAAGAATTTCCATGCATTACTATCGTGGAATTCTCTCTTCCATGCAGGTTAGGGGTGGGAAGGAATCATGGTGATGAAAGGTACAGTTCAGCTCCCACTCCCTCAACCTTCTGCTCCAGATGTAAAAGCACAAATCCATCACTGTTGTCCCCACACCAAAGGACCTGCCCTGTAAGAGGATGTGTGCCCCTCAGGAGGCCTATTTGGTTACAAGTAGTGCTAAGTGGTTTGGTTTTACCTGCATATCCTCGGGAAAGGGAATTCACAAATTCTCTCCCTGTGGAGTAGCTGAGAAATACAAAAGAAAATGCAGGATTTATTTATGGTACCATATTAGCATGCTCTTCTAATTTACATCCCTGCAAAAAGAAGTTTTTCTTGGGAAACTTCAAGTAAGAGTTTGTGTATTTCTCTATGACTCCAGAAACTCTACAGTCACTGAAGCAGTGAAACAGAGAGAACCAGAAAATTAAATAATTGGCACCAAAGTGACCCATGTCCCTTCAACTTGTAAGTCATTGGTCAAACACAGTCACATGGCCATAACCAGCCAGGCATGATTCTTGCCAAAGCACATTTCTGAAGTCTGCTATTTCTTTGCTTGCTTGCCCCCATAATTCTCTCTCTCTCTATTTAGGAGGAGGTTTCTCAAGTCTACAGGCTTTGGCACCCTGCATTTTTAACTTTTTCCTGGAGTCATTTTGGCCCATCAAAAGGCTCTACTGAAGACTACAGTCTTACCTGGGTCTTTGCTATGACACACTTTATCCACTCCATGGTCTAACAAGGGGTTGAAGGGCCTCATCATTGATTGGATCTTTGCCTCAGAGCTGAGTTCTAATTGGCCGAATTCAGGAGTTCTTAACTTGTTTGTTCCACGGATTCCTTTGCCAGTCAGGTGAAAACTAGGGACCCCTTCTCAGAATGTAGAGGCAGATAGTTTTATGACAATCAACATCAGCATGTCTTTAAATTAAAGTTTAGGATTATTCAAAATTACACTTTACAACTTTCCCATAATTTCAATACCTAATAACCTAACACGGTTCAACATCTGTTCAAACAGTCATTTTTGACAAATATTTAGAAATTCGAGTGTTCCCACAGTGTCATAAAACCATCTCTGCCACCCTTACCAATCGTTTTGCAGGCAGTTACCCACTACACTCAGAACACATTACATAAAAATAAAAATCATACTAAGTCCATACTAAATATATCACACCCATATCAACACATCCCCACAAGAATAATATTTTTTTAAATTTTCATTTCAAGCTCATGGACCTCCTGAAATCTTTCCACAAACCGCTTGGGGGTCCATGGGCCCCTGGTTAAGAACCCCTGGTTTAACTGAAGTCCTACCTGACCCAGGACTGCCCTCGATCCTGCCTTCCTCCTCAAATATCCATTCTTGTAACAGTCTGGAAGTCCCTGGAGCTTTAAAGCTCTAAACTTGAGTGCCACCCTCCCCAGCACATCTTGTTTTGAGAAAAGAGCACATGCCACAATGTTTTCCCCATACTGGCACTCAAGCTTCTGTCACTTGGCCACCTTAGTTCCTCAAACCTATGCAATCTATAGAGTGATTGCCATCAGCGTGGGCATTCTCCAGTGAACTTCTTGCATTTTACTGTCTGTCATGAGGCAGCTGCCTGCCACTCTCTGTAAATTCCCCTAATAAAAGCCTTTGGATTGATCACTCTCGCATTTAGTGCCTCTTTTTTCTGAATTGCAACCAGTCCTGTGGTAGGTGCAGTCCCGCTGAATTTTCCCCTAGTTCTTTTTTGGGGGCAAGTCCTGAAACTCATTAGGCAGAACACAAAGGTTTTTATTGTTCAATGAACATTTCCGTTTTTTCTAATAATGGCTGGGGGATGAGTAACAGTTGCCTTTAACCTGAAATTCTAGATTTCTCAGTTCCATTTTATTCCTGTTTGCAAATCAGCCAATACTTTTCTCATTCTTAATCTTTTTTTAATAATAACTTGTCCAGTGCAGACTACATTAACCAAAAAACACTACTAAAATTGTGTTTTCCAACATTACCTCCTAGTACAAGTAAAGTAGATACATTTTCTGCTTTACATGTTATTAAGGTAACATTTTTACCAACTGTTTCACCAGGAATTGCCCTTCTTCCAGACTCCAATAAGTTTCCTTGTCACTTGGCTTGTAAGACAATGCATATGCTTAAGCTTTGGTTATGATGACACCACACTTCTAGGTACCAGTTTCTTCATCCATCAGGAGACAGATAAGCTGGACAGAATAATGGTTCCCAACGAGTTCCACCACCTAGTCTCAGGAACCTGTTACTATGTTACTTTATATGGCAAAAGAGTCTTTGCAGAGAAGATTAAATTAAGGACCTTGATATGGGGAGGTTATCCTGAGTAATCAGGGTGGACCCTCTATATTCATAAGAATCTTTATAAGGGGGAGACAAGAAGACCAGAGTTAAAGAAGGAGATGAGACAACAGAAACAAGAGGTCAGAGCAATGCCACTACTCGAAGGTGATCAAGAACCAAGAAGTATGGCAGCCTCAAGAAGGTGGAGCACACAAGGGACTCGTTTACCCCAAGAGCTTCCAGAAGGAATACGGTTGTGTCAACCCCTTGTTCTATCCCCTTAAGATCTATTTCAGACTGCTGACCTCCAGAACTGTAACATAATAAATTTCTCTTCTTTTAATTCATTAAATTGTTAGTAATTTATTAACACAGCAATAAGAAACTAATATTATGCATTTATGCTATGGAGGGAAATTCAGGTGCATGAAAATTCTGAGGTCCACATTAGACTGTGCATTTAGGCTGTTTTACCAGTTTTATAAATAAAGTGTCAGAATTGGGAGTCATTTCAAGAGTAGATCTGATTCCATTCCAAAGTTGACCAGGTCCTGGAAAACCCTCCTACTTCCCCCAGATGAGCAGCTCTGGGTTGAGGCTGGCCAGAAGTCAGCTGCACCTTAGGATTCTTCTTAGCCTGGGGCTCCCATATGGGGAATTACAAGGAGGACCTCAAGATGGGGTGAGTGGCCAAGTGAGGAGAGCACAGGCATAAGGCAGGGAGAGTGTCCTTTCTGCTGGGCCTTTCCAAGCCTCTCTGAAAACTTAATCAGAGTAACTCCTCACACGTACACAGAAAACTATACAACATTGCTAAAGGAAATCAAAGAAGACCTAAATAAGTGGAAGGATATTCCATGTTTATGGATTGGAAGACTAAATATCATTATAATGCCAATTCTACCTAAATTGATTTACAGATTAAATGCAAACCCAATAAAAATTCCAACAGGATTTTTTTACAGACATGGAAAAGCCAATTATCAAGTTTTTTTGGAAGAGGAAAGGACCCTAAGAGGAAAATCATCTTGAAAAAGAAAAACTAAGTTGGAGAACTCAAGCTACCTGACTTTAAAGCATACCAGAAAGCTACTGGGAAGCGGGTGTGGCTCAGTCGATAGAGCTCCCATTTACCATATGAGAGGCCCCGGGTTCGCTTCCCGGGGCCTCCTTGTGAGGGCAGGCCAGCCCGCGCGGCGCGAGAAGCTGATGCAGCGGGACCTCACAGCGAGGGAAAAATAAGCAGACACGGAGAAGACACACAGCGAATGGACACAGCAAACACAAGCAGCAAGGGGGGTATAAATAAATAAATAAATAAATCTTTAAAACAAAAAAAAAGCTACAGTGGTCAAAACTGTATGGTATTGGCACAAGGATAGACATATTGACCAATGGAACTGAACTGAGAGTTCAGAAATAGACCCGCACGCCTATAACAAACTGATATTCATAAAGGCTGCCAACTCCACTCAACTGGGACAGAATAGTATCTTTAAAAAATGAGGCTGGGAAAATTGGATATCCATATCCAAAAGAATGAAAGAGGATCCCTATCTCAGATCCTATACAAAAATTAACCAAGATGGATCAAAGACTTAAATATAAGAACCAGGACTATAAAGCTCCTAGAAGATAATGTCGGAAAGCATCTACAGGACTTTGTGATAGGCAATGGTTTCATGAGATTTATGCCCAAAGTGCAAGCAATGAAAAAAAAAAAATAGATAAATTGGACCTCTTCGAAATTAAAAACTTTTGTGCTTCAAAAGAGTTCATCAAAAAAGTGAAAAGCCAGCCTTCTCAATGAGAGAAAATATTTGGAAACCACATATCTGATAAGGTTCTAATATTAAGCATATATAAAGAAATCCTGCAACTCAATAGTACAAAGACAAACAACCCATTTTAAAAAAATGGACAAAGGAGGAAATATGGATGGCTAAAAAGAACATGAAAAGATACTCAACATCACTAGCTATTAGGGAAATGCAAGTCAAAACTGCAATGAGATATCATTTCATACTTACTAGACTGGCTGCTATTGAGAAAACAGAAAACTACTAGTGCTGGAGAGAATGTGGAGAATGTAAAATGTTGGGAATGTAAAATGGTGTAGCCACCATGGAAGACAGTTTGGTGGTTCCTCAGGAAGCTAAGTATAGAATTATTATATGATCTGCCAATCCCACTACAAGGTATGTACACAGGAGAATTGAAACCAGGGGCACGAATAGATACATGCACACAATCTTCATAGTGGCATTATTCACAATTGCCAAAAGATGGAAACAACGCAGGTATCCATCTACAGATGACAGATAAACAAAAATTAGTATATACATACTATGGATTATTATTCAGCTGTAAGAAAGAATGAAGTTTTGACACATGCAACAACCTGGATGAATCTCGAGAATTTTATGTTGAGTGAAATGTCAGACACAAAAGGACAAATATTGCATGATCTCACTGATATGAACTATGGATAGTGAGCACACTCATGGAGGTAGAGTCTGGAATTTAGGTTGCTGGTAGGGAAGTACTAGTCTACTATAAAGGAGTAGAGATTGGCAAACCGATGCTTAATCTGTGCAGAATTTATAATCTGGTTGGTTTTAACTAATGGTTTGAGAATGGATGGAGTGATGGGGGCACAGCAATGTGACATTAATAGTGCCGAAGTGTGAGTACGAATGTGGTTGAAAAGGGAAGCTTTGTTCTGTCCATGGAGGCTAGAAGAAAAGCTAGAGGATGAAACAGGTGACTGTATAACTCGGAATTTTGGGGTGGCTGAGGATTGTAGCTAAGAATACAAATTAAGAATGTTCTTTCAGGGTCTATAACAAAGGTACATCAGTAGTACAGGACGTTGATACTGGGGTGATAGGTGGGGGAAAATACATCTTAAACATATTTTTGTGGGATAGGAATGTGTTCATGTTGTTATAGGTATGTTTTCTCAATAGATAGAGGCCCACAGAGCAGCAAACAAATATTAAACCCTGCTACTTTCTCAAATAAAATGGCAAAATTTCTGGAATATATATGCTGTGCCTCTATGCCAAGTCCTCGATCATAATACTTGTTACATGAACCTTATTCCTGTAAAAATGAAACTTTGCCTAATTATAATTCACACCTAAGCGTTACCTCCTGAAAGCCTCCTTGTTACTCAAATGTGGCCTCTCTCTAAGCTAAACTCTGCAAATAAACTCATTGTCTTCCCAAGAAGCAAATGGATGAACCTGGACGACATTATTTTGAGTGAAGCAAGCCAGACACAAAAGGACAAATACTGTATGATTGTGTTATTATGATTTAAATATATTTTGTAAATTCATGGAGTTAATTAAAATATCACCAGAAAATAGGGTGAAATGAGGGTAAAGAATGGAAAGCTGAGGGTTAGTCTGTGAAGAATTAATAAGATGGTTGTTTGTAAATCTTTGGAAATGAATAGAAATGGTTAAAGCACATCATTGTGTTTGTAATTAGCAGAGTTATTATATGGTATGATTGCTTGAAAGGGAAGTCTGAGACCATGTATATTACTAGAAAGAAAGCTTTAAAAATGTAACATGGGGTTGTATAACATAGTGAAACCTCATGTGAAGTACAAATATGGGTAATATTGCATACATAAGACTGTTTTTACAAAATATAAATACAAGTAAACTAGAGAGAAGGAAAAGGAATAGCAGCTATGTATGGCAGGGGAAGCATAGAGAGATTGAGAAGTGATGAGTTTTTTTATTTGTTTGTCTGGGTT
>JAQZBX010059807.1:0-17444 GCA_029593785.1 Cabassous unicinctus
CTTTATTTCAACTTCAAAAATAACAGACAAAAGGCAGCTTAAAAGTATGGAAGGATTACTTTTAAAAATCTTGTCCAGGCACATTTACCTTATTTAATCCTAAAATCAAACTCAATTGTTTCTCCAATGTTCTGAAAGTTGAATAAATGAGCACAGATTAGTTAAATGACATGACCAAGGTCTCCTTGTTAATGACAAAGATGAAGAAAATCCTTGATCGTATTCACATCTCTTAAAACTTAATCCCATATTCTTTTTTCACTTTTAGCATTGATACAGTACCTTCTTTGCCTTTGCTGCTACAATATTGCAATATGACTGTTAACTACACTCTATAATTTACATTAGTTGTATTTTCTCATGTATCACCATATTCTTAACACTTTGTAATAGAAGAACATTCTTTTATTTGTGTAATTAAACACAATCCTCATCTACCACCAAAATCACTATTGCTAGATTATCCTCTAGCTGTCTCTCAATTAACATTAACCTCCCTAGGCTACCCCTTTCATCCATAATCACATATATAAATCAGCAGAGTTAGTTGTCCTCATTATAAAGTGTTACCAACAACTCTATCCATTTCTACATATTCATAATCTACCTTATTAAACATTCCACATACATTCAATATCAGCTCCCCCTTCTCAACCCACATTCTGTCTCCTATTAACCTATACTCTATAATTTAACTCCATAAGTTTACTCATGGTATTTAGGTCATATCAGTGAGACCATACAATATTTTGTCCTTTCCTGTCTGGCTTATTTCACTCAACATAATATCCTCAAGGTTCATCCAAGTTGTCATATGCATCCAAAGTTCATTTCTTCTTACAGCTGAATAGTATTCCATCGTATTTATATACCACATTTTCTTTATCCATTCATTGGTTGATTGGCACTTAGGTTGTTTCCATCTTTTAGCAATTGTGGACAATGTCACTATGAACACTGGTGTGCAAATGTTCTTGTTCTCAGTTCTTTTGAATATATTCCTAGTAATGGGATTGCCAGATCATATAGCAATATTTATCTTCCTGAGTAACTGTCAAACAGTCTTCCACAGAAGCTGCACCATTTTACACTCCTAAAAAAGGTAGAGTGTCCCTATTTCTCTGCATCATCTCCAGCACTTTCAGTTTTCTGGGTTTTTTTTTTCCAACAATGGCCATTCTGTAAGACATGAAATGATATCTCATTGAAGTTTTCCTAATAGCTAGTCATGTTGAGTATTTTTCATGTACTTTTTGGCCATTTATATTTCCTCTTTGGAGAAATGTCTATTTGCCCAATTTTTAATTGGGTTGCTTATTTTTTTATCATTGAATTGTGTGATCTCTTTATATAATACAGATACGAAGCCTTTATTGGATATGTGGTATCCAAATATTTTCTACCATTGAGTAGGCTGCCTTTTCACTTTCTTGACAAAGTCCTTTGAAGCACAAAAGTGTTTGAGCTTAAGGAGGTCCCATTTATTTTTTCTTTTGTTGCTTGTGCTTTGGGTGTAAGATTTAAGTAACCACTACCTACCACAAGATCTTGAGGATGTTTCCTACATTTTCTTCTAGGAGTTTTATGGTTCTAGCTTTTATATTTAGGTTCATGATCCATTTTTAGTTAATTTTTGTAAAAGGGGTGAGATAAGGGTCCTCTTTCCTCCTTTTAGATATTCAGTTAAGCACCATTTGTTGAGTAGACTGTTCTGACCCAGCTGAGTGGGTTTGACAGCCTTGTCAAAAATCACTTGACCATAGGGGTGAGGGGCAAGATGGCAGCAGAGTAAGCTGCTTATCCTACAGCGCAGTTAGTAATCACCCAAAGCTGTCTAAAGCACCAGTTTGGGAGGCCCAGGAGACCAGAGGAGCATCCTGCAATATCCTTAAAGTAATGGAAAGAGGAGACTGCCCATCTGCAGTGAAGATTCATGAGTAGAGCACTCTATGTCACAGAGGCCAGTGCCCATCCTCCACTGGCAGTGCAAGCTGCCTTAAAAGCTATTCCATAGCTTGAATTGGAAGCTCCATTTCCAGAAAATGGGGGAAGAAGAGATGGTTGGGCACCAACTTCAGCTACTGATTAGTAAATTCAGCTGGTTAAAGTATAATCCTGAGAGCAGCTAAAGTTTGAACCTGTCCTAGTTGGAAGGAGGCCAGTAGCCACCATTTTGACTCCACCCCTGGCTTGAGCAGAAGCAGAGCTGATTGAAAATCACAGTGACAGTAGGGACTGGCTTCATTCCACTCAGATCAGATTGCACCCCTAATCTAGGCCCCAGCCCCACCTATGTCAGGGAGGAAGCTGTGGAGACCTGCACCAGTCCAGGCATGAAGCTTCATCAGTCTTTCCAGGCAACTACAGATGGTCTTGACCTGCACAGCTTGGATTTCTACACATGGCCATGGCTCTGTCCCTACCCTCATAGAGGAGAAAGGAGGGAAAAGCATCATTGGTTCCTGGGGCAATGTGGGCAGCTTCAGCCTCCACAGCTTACAGCACCAACTACACCCTCAGCTCCTACTATACAACCAGCAAAGGAGAAAAGACAAGAAAGCCCTAAACTAACAAGAGAAACTGCACCAAGAATAAATACATCTAGTAAGCCAGATCCCAAGACAACAAAAAAAAAGTAAAATACATACTAAGAAACAGGAAGATATGGCCCAGTCAAAGGAACAAAAGAAGACTCCAGATAATATAAAGGACTTGAGACAACTAATCATATATGTTCAAACAAATCTCCTTAATAAATTCAATGTGATGGCTAAAGAGATTAAGGATATTAAGAAGACACTTAGTGAGCACAAAGAAGAATTTGAAGCATACTGTATTGGTCACCCAATGAGGTGCCATTGCAAAGTACCAGAAATCTGTTGGCTTTTATAAAGGGTATTTATTTGGGGTACAAGCCTACAGTTACAAGGCCCTACAGAGTCCAACTCAAGGTACCATAAGAGGTATTTTCTCACCAAAGTCTGTTGCCATGTGTTGAAGCAAGATGGCGGGCAATATCTGCGAGGTTTCAGCCTTCCTTTTTCCTTTTAAGGCTCCATGGGCCCAACTTCTTCCAATCTCAGCTGTAAACTGGAGGGCTCATTTCTTTCTGGGCCTTCACAGCTGCTCAGGGTTCTGGTCTCTTCAGCTGCAAACCTTCAGGTGAATGGCTCAGCTTTCCCTAGGGCTTTAGCTGTTTGAGCCTTCTCCTTTCTCTCACATGGCAGGACCAAAATGACCAAGTTCTCTCTTCTTCTGTGTCTGTGAAACTCTCTTTCTTCCTGTGCCGTCCTCTGTGTGTCTTCTTGAGTAAGTGTCCATTTATATAGCCTACCAAGGGGGTGGGGACTTAAACTGAGTTACAACCTCCTGATGTGGTCAAATCAAAGCCCTGATCTTAACATAATTTAATCAAATGCATTTCAGTTGAATCTAATACAATCAAAGGGGATCACACCCAGAGGAACAGAACAGTTTACAAACATATCAATATCTTTTTTTGGAATTCATAAATAAAATCAAACTACTACACATACAATGAAAAATAGCAGATCTTATGGGAATGAAAGGCAAAATAAATGAAATTAGAAATACACTGGAGGCATATATCAGCAGATTTGAGGAGGCAGAAGAAAGGACGAGTAAACTTGAAGACATAGCCTCCAAAAGCAAACATACAAAAGAACAGATAAAGAAAAGAATGGAAACATTGAACAGGGTCTCAGAGAACCAAATGATAGCAAGAGACATGCAAACATATGTGTTATGGGTGTCCCAGAAGGAGAAGATAAGGGAAAAGGGGCAGAAGGAATATTTGAAGATATAAAGGTAGAAAATTTCCCAACCCTATTGAAAGACAGATATCCATCTATGCACAATGTGTGCCCATCTGAATAAATCTAAATAGATGTACTCTGAGGCACATACTGATCAGATGAAATAGACTTTGAAAGCAAAACTGTTATTGGAGACAAGGAAGTATATTATATATTAATAAAAGGGGCAATTTGCCAGGAAGAAATAACAATTATAAACGTATATGCATCTAACCAGGATGCCCCAAATTACATGAGGCAAACACTGGCAAAACTGAAGGGAGAAATAGATGCCTCTCCAATAATAGTTGGATATTTCAATACAACATTCTCAGCATTGGATAAAACATCTGGGCAAAGGATCAATAAAGGAACAGAGAGCTTGAATAATATGATAAATGGACTAAACCTAATAGACATATACAGAACATTGCACCCCAAAACATCAGGATACACATTCTTCTCAAGTGTTCATGGATCTTTCTCCAGGATAAATCATATGTTGGGTCACAAAGCAGATCTCAACAAGATCGAAATTATACAAAGCACTTTCTCTGATCATAATGGAATACAGTTGGAAATCAACAACAAGCAGAAAAAGGGAAAACTCACAAATATATGGACATTAAACAGCATGCTCTTAAATAATCAGTGGGTCAAAGAAGAAATTGCATTAGAAATCAAGAAATATCTTGAGACAAAAGAAAATAAGAACACAACATATCAGAACCTATGGGATGCAGCAAAGGCAGTGCCAAGAAGGAAATTTATAGCCCTCAATGCTTACGTTAAAAAAGAATAAAGAGTTAAAATCAATGACCTAACTATACAGGCTGGAGGACTAGAAAAAGAAAGCAAACTATTCCCAAAGCAAGCAGAAGGAATGAAATAATAAGCATCAGAGCAGAAATAAATGTAATTGAGAACAAAATAATTTTTAAAAACACTAGAAAGAATTAACAAAACCAAGGGCCGGTTCTTCCAGAAGATTAACAAAATTGATAAATCCTTAGCTAGACTGACAAAGCAAAAAAAGAAGAAGCAAATAAATGAAATAAAAAAAGAAAATGGGGACATTACTACTGACCCAAAGAAATAAAAAAGATCATAAGAGGATACTATGAACAACTATATACCAACAAACTAGACAATGTAGATGAAATGGAAAAATTCCTAGGAACATACAAACAACCTACACTGACCCTAGAAGAAATAGAAGACCTCAACAAACCAATAACAAGAGATTGAAACCGTTTTCAAACAACTCCCCAAAATGAAAATCCCAGAACTCAGCATTCAAAGATTTAACACCAAACTTACTCAAACTCTTCTGAAAAATAGAAGAAGAAGGAATGCTACCAAACTCATTCTATGAAGCCAAATCACCCTAATACCAAAGCCAGATAAAGATACTGTGAAAAAAGAAAATTACATACCCATTTCCCTAATCAATACAGATGCAAAGTACCTCAAAAAAATACTTGCTAATCAAATCCAACAACACATTAAAAGATCAAGTGGGTTTTATACCAGGCATGCAAGGGTGGTTCAACAAAAGAAATCAATCAGCGTAAGAAACCACATTAATAAATCAAAGAAGAAAAACCACATGATCCTATAAATTGACACAGAAAAAGCATCTGACAAAATACAGCATCCTTTCTTGATAAAAATACTACAAAACATATATATTGTTGTTCAATACAGTGCTAGAGGATCTAGCTAGAGCAATCAGGCAAGAAAAAGTAATAAAAGGCATCCAAATGGGAAAGGAAGAAGTAAAACTTTTGCTATTCACCAATGATATGATCCTATACCTAGAAAGTCCTGAAAAATCAACAAGGTTGCTAGAGCTAATAAACGATTTCAGCAAAGTGGCAGGATACAAGATTAATATGCAAAAATCAGTAGCGCCTCTATACACAAGATTGCACAATCTGAGGAGGAAGTCAGGAAAATATTCCATTTACAATAGCGACTGAAAGAATCAAATATTTAGGAATAAACCTAACCAAGGATGTAAGGTCCTTGTATTCAGAAAACTACAATGCATTGCTAAGCGAATTTTTTAAAAAGAACTAAGTAAATGGAAGAACATTCCATGCTCATGGATTGAAAAACTAAATATTGTCAAGATGTCAATTCTACCCAAACTGATATACAAGTTCAATGCAATCCTGATTTTTAAAAATTCCACCAGCATTTTTTAAAGAAATGGAAAACACAATTATCAAATTTATTTGGAAAGGTAAGGGGGCCCTGAATAGCCAGAAACATCTTAAAAAGGAAGAGTAAAGTTGGAGGACTCTCACTTCCATATTTTAAATCATATTACCTAGTAAAATGGTAAAAACAGCATGGTACCAGCGTAAAGGCAGACACATAGACCAATGAAACCAAACTGATGGTTCAGAAACAGACTCTCACATCTATGGTTGTATTAGTCATCCAAAGGGATGCTGATACAAAATATCAGAAATCTGTTGGCTTTTATAAAGGGTATTTATTTGGGGTAGAAGCTTACAGTCACAAGGCCATAAAACGTAAGTTACTTCCCTCTCCAAAGTCTGTTGCCATGTGTTAGAGCAAGATGGCTGCTGACTTCTGCAAGGGTTCAGCCTCCCTCTTCCTCTTAAGGTTCCATGGTCTCAGCTTCTTCCATCATCAGCTGTAGGCTGGGATAAGTCTCGTCTCTCTCCCAGTGCTCATTTCTCTCTGGACTCAGCTACTCTGTTCTCTTCATAAGATCAACTGTAGACTATCAGCTTCTCTCTCTTCCTGAGGCCTCTGCCATGTCCATGGAGCCATATTTATTCCTCTGTGTTCTCCTCTTGTGTGTTTACTTCCCTGGGCTCCAGCAACCAAAACTCCAACCTTCCTCCTCTGTGAGTCCCCGCCCCCTTGGCCCAATCAAAGTGTTAATCATAATGTAATCAAGCAAAAATGAAACCTCTGAAGTTAATACAATCTAATATACCCAGAGGAATAGACCACTTTACAAACATAATCCAATATCTCTTTTTGGAATTCATAAACAATATCAAACTTCTACACTGGTCAAGTGATTTTTGACAAGGCTCTCATACCCACCCAGTTGGGGCAGAATGGTCTGTTCAATAAATAGTGCTGGGAGAACTGGATATCTATATCCAAAAGAAAGAAAGAGAGCCTCTATCTCACACCTTACACAAAAACTAACTCAAAATGGATCAAAGACATAAATATAAAAGCTAGAACCATAAAGCTCCTAGCAGAAAATGTAGAGAAGCATCTTCAAGCCCTGGCAGTAGGTGGTGGATTCTTAAACCTCACACCAAAAGCATGAGCAATGAAAGAAAACATGGATAAATGGGACCTCCTCAAACTTATCACTTTTGTGATTCAAAGGACTTCATCAAGAAGGTGAAAAGCCAGACTATTCAATGGGAGAAAATATTTGGAAATCATATATCCAATAAGGGCTTGATCTACATTCTATATAAAGAGATCCTACAACTCAACAATAAAAGAGTAAGCAATCCAGTTTTAAAAATGGGCAAAAGACAAATAGGCATTTCTCCAAAGAGGAAATACAAATGGTCACAAAAAAAAAAACATGAAAAATGTTCAATATCACTAGCTATTAGGGAAATGCAAATCAAAATGACAATGAGATATCATCTCACACTGCATAGAATGATCATTATTTTTAAAAAGACAGAAAACAGTAAGTGCTGGAGAGAATGTGGAGAAATAGGAACACTCCTTCACTGTTGGTGGAAATGTAGAATGGTGCAGCCTCTGTGGAAGACAAGTTTGGCGGTTCCTCAGGAAGCTAAATATAGAACTGCCATATGATCCAGCAATTCCTCTACTAGGAATATAACCAGAGAACTGAAAACAGTGACACAAACAGATATTTGCACACCAATTTTCATAGCAGCATTATTCGCAATTGCCAAAATATGGAAACAACCCAAGTGTCCATCAACTGATGAATGGATAAACAAAATGTGGTGTATACATCTGACAGAACACTATGCTGCTATAAGAAGAAACGAAATTGGGACACATTTGATAACATGTATGTACCTTGAAGATATTATGCTAAGTGAAGTAAGCCAGACACAAAAGGACAAATATTACATGGTCTCACTAATATGAACTAAATATAAAAAATAAATGCATGAAGTTAAAACCTAGAGTATGAATTATTAGGAGATAAGAGGAGGGCTGAGAAGGGGTACTGATGCTTTATGTATGTAGATGTTTTAATTACTTGATTGTAAAAGTGGGGAAATGGATAGAGTTGATGGTAACAAATTATAGTGAGTACAACTAACACAGCTTGTTTTTAAACAGGATTGTGGCTGAAAAAGGCAGTCTAGGAATGAAAACATCAATTGAAAGAAAGATAGAGAATAATCTAGGGACTGAATAACAGTGAACCCAGAGATGGATGAGAATTGTGGTTAATAGTACAAATACAAGAATGTCCTTCTATGAACTAAAACAAATGTACATCACTATTGCAAGGTGGTAAAAATGTGGAGAAGCATGGGAAAAATACAATTAATGTAACCTATGGAATATAGTCAACAGCAATACTGTAATATTCTTGCATCAATGCCAAAGATGTACTGTGTTAATAATAGGGAGTGTATGGAAAAAATATACCAAATGTACAGTATAGACCATAGTTAATGGTAACAGTCCATTTCTGATATCTTGATTCAGTTCCATTGGTCAAACTGTGTTTATGCCAGTACCATGCTGTTTTTACCACTGTAGCTAAGTAATATGCTTTAAAGTCAGGAGGTGAGAATACCTCAACTTCTTTCTATTTTTTTAAAGATATTTTTGGCTATTTGGAGGCCCTTACCCTTCCAGACAAATTTGATCATTGGCTTTTCCAATTCTGGAAGAAAGGCTGTTGGAATTTTCATTGGGATTGCATTGAATCTGTAAATCAGTTTGGGTAGAATTGTTTGACATCTTTTCTATATTTAGTATTCCAATCCATGAACATGGTCTGTCCTTCCATTTATTTAGGTCTTCTTTTGTTTCTTTTAGCAAAATTTTATAGTTTTCAGGTCCTTTATGCCCTTGGTTAAGTTTATTACTAAATATTTGATTCTTTTAGTCATTATTGTAAAGGGCTCTTCTTTGACACTTAGTCCAACTTATTCTGGACTTTTAGAGTAGCCCAGGTTTAACTGCTCAAATTTTCCAAGGTCTTCTTCATCTGATTCTTGCCCTGGATCTGCAGAACAACTTTTAAGATTTCACTTTTTGTGCAATTGTTTTACCTCCAGGAGAAAGCTTCCTTTCCTCTGTTCCTTCTCCAGGAATCTTAATCTGTTCTGTTTGTTTTTGTGCAGAATTTTTCTCCCTAGCTCCTATGATATGTTTAAATTCTCTCCCTCACTTAGTACTCCCTTTTCCTTACACTCTTCAGTTCTACCCATCCTGTCTTCAAGCAGTTCAGTTTCCCGCCCGCTCCCCGCACCCCTGCCTTTTTTTTTCTGAGGCTTTTCTGCCTCCAGTTTCTTCCCAGTTGGGATATCCTGCCCCAGGGACCCAGATGGAGTCAATCCAGAAAGGTCTTTTTTTGCATTTAGGTGGTCCAGTGAACAGAGACTGGATTGAGTGTGTGCACCTCCTGCCCACAGTTCTGCTGTGGTCTCTGTTTCCCCTGGTGGCCCTCTTGTATGTGGCACTGCTCAGCTGCTTGTGTTGCACCTGGGTTCTGTGGACTTGGGTCCCTATGCCTGGATATGCATGGGTTTCTAACTCACTGCTGTGAGTGGCTCCATAGGGAACATCGGATGTGCTGCCTCAGTGCGGCTCTCTAGCTGAATGGGACCAAGTGAGGGGGAGCTGTCCAGACTGGCACTTCCAGAATGGAAATATCCTACCTGATCTTGGAAATTATTTTTCATTTTTTCAATTTAGCATTTGTGGAGAACTTCTCCAGGCTCTATGATCCTCCAGGTTCCAAGCAAGTAGGATTTATCCTTTCATTAGTTGATTCTGAGGGGAGACTTTTCCAGGCAAAGTCTTATGTTGCCATATTTATGACATGCTTAGGCAGGATCTTTGGTAAGGTTACTTAAGTTAAGGTGTGGCCCAACTCAGTCAAGATGGGTCTTAATCCTATCACTGGAGTCCTTTATAAGCAGAATGATATTCAGACACATAGAGGGAAAGCCACCGTGGGAGCAGCCATAAGTCAATGGAACCAATGCCCCCATGTGTACTGCTATGTGACTGATAAGCCAAGGGCCAGGGATCACTGGCAGCCACTCCCAGAGTGCCAGTCTTCTGGGAGAAAGCAAGGCCTTCATGGCCCCTTGATTTTGGACTTTTCCTAGCCTCAAAACCATGAGCCAATAAATTCCCATTGTTCAAACCAATACATTGCATGGTATTTGCTTTAGCAGTCAAGACACTAAAACAGTTCCTAAGCCTTCATCCTTCCAACCTCAGACAGCACTGCTAGAAGAAAGGAGAAATTCAGATATCTTCACTGTGCTTTCAAGTGGAAAGTAAGCAGAGAAAAAAATCTATTTTAGCTAAAGTCACTAATGACACGATACTGTTAGAAGCTGTTGCTTTTAGGTATTGCATCTAAACACACAAGCACAGTGACTTTCAAGAAGCTGTGATGTGGGTAAAAGAGTAGTGACCTCAGGGTTTTGCAACTGGAGGGAGTTGGGTGAGTGGCTTCTCTGCATTACAACTAAAATGAGAGTAATACAGCCTGTCTCACATGGAAATGGGGCAACAGTTGTGACAGCACTTTGTAAACTCTAAAACACTCAATAAATGTTATTAGTCACTACTACAAGTTTTGTTGCCACCCTGAATATTAAATGGCAAGCATAAAGTTGTGTTAGAGAAAAAGACTCTTTTATACTGACCATGCAACTAAGAGAAAAGCTGATTGTCAAAATTCTTAAACACGGAGAAAATTCTGGTGCATAGTTTTAAGATATTTGTTAACTGTAATTACACTTAACAATTGAACAAAATAACTTATCCTGGTGAGCAGAATATGCTTACTGTCCTTTTGTTGTTAATTCTCCAAAAGATAAAAGGTACATACTCATTTCCTTAAACAATTAAAAAACTAATATCAAACCCCATGAGTATTTCAGTTCTTGCATTTTCAACAAGTTAGGCCCCTAGATTTTTTTTATTCTAATGGCTTCTGCTGCTAAGTGTTATCAAAAACCAAATTCTAAATGAAAGTCATTTAGTCCAATAAATAGGAAAACCCACTCTTATTTTAATCTACAATTGCATCCTCCTCTGACAGAATAATAATAATAGTAACAATAATAATAATATCAACTGGCATATATAAAGCACATATTATGTGTCAGGGAGTATTCTAAGTTTCTACACATTTTAACTCATTTAAATTATAGGTATTAAGTCTGAGCAGTTTTCACATCTGTTTTAACATGGAATAATTTTCTCCTTATCACTTTTTATTTTATCTACATTTTTTCAATTCTGAAGGTAAATGAGAAATGTTCTCACCTACTATCAAAGAGAATTCCTCCCCAGTATAATGGAATGACATAAATTTAAATGAGCTTCCAAAGACAACAAGTTTATTTCTACTCTTCTCTATAAAATTAAAAAGAGTAATTTATCCCCATTATAGTATGTGAGTTAGTTAATTTAGCTAAAATAATATTAAATAATTTCTGGATCCAAATTCCTAAAGTATAAAAATTAGGGGGCAAATATCTTTCTTTATACAAATAGACAAAAATATATTCTACTTCTAATTAATGGTTCACATTAATAAGTTTTCCTCCAGAAAGTTGAAACCCTATAAGGATCTCTCTATGACTTAAATTCCAAGAAAGTGTCCAACAGATTTTACTTTCTAATACATGACCCTTCTGAGATTGGGCTGTGATTTAGAGAAATTGAAAAGAGGTAGGCAAATGAAGAAGGTTTGAAATATCCACCAAAGCCAATAAGTGAATTCTACACCCAAATAAAAAGCATCTGATTTTATTTTCCCAAGATGCAACCTTGAAAATATCTGATCAACATAGTCAAAGGTCTCCCCACACCTGCATGCTTATGAAAATCACTTGCCTGGCTTCTGACCATCAAAGACTACAGAGTGGGCAGAAACATGCCACAGCCACTCTTCCCTTCCCTCTGGCTATAAAGAAGGAGCTATATATGTTTCTCCAAAAGTTAGGTGGCCATTTAGGAAAGGTCCTTCTTTACATACTTGACTATTTGTCATTATACAGTTAAGTTTTCCTCAAATTCTAAAATCACTGGTCCTTCTTTTATGTCTAAGAGGAGTGATAGAAATTCCAGGGTCATCTGTTATAACCATCAAATACAATAGCAAGGACTTATTGAGGCCCAGGAAGCCCAGTCTCAGTGATGGTTGCAATCCTGAGCCCACCTTTAATTCTCTTTACCATCATCCTATGGAAATGATGACATTAGTTAACCATGGCCTTAAATACTTCTAGGCCCTCCTTCAGGCCCATGATGTTTCTCTACAAATCCTTTAGATTCAGAATTTCAGAATTGGAGGAAACCATAGGGATCATTTCTATATACCAACCTTCTCATTTTATAAATGAAAAACTGAGATCAAGGGGATGTAATTTGGCAAAGTCATCCTATTTATAACTTTAACTGGTGGAACAACATGAGATCCAAGTTGAGCCAAAGAGAATCAGGACAGCCTTCTAGAGAGGCTTACATTTGGGAAATTCTATATTAATTAAAGGATCAATTGGCTAAGTTTTAATTCTGGTTCTACTAATGTCTAATCCTAGGTAATTCAGTTCTATTTGTAGACTTCAGTTTCCTATTCTATAAGGTAAGGAATCAAATAGGACTCCAGAAATCTCCAGTAAATCTTGAACAAATGAAGAAAGTAAAAATGTTTATTCCCAAGCATTCAATAAAGAAGAAAATTTAAGATAAGTATAGATTGAAAGCATAAATTTGAATATTATAATAATAGCTAACATTTATTGATTATTTACCATGTTCCAGATACTGAGCTAAATGCTCTACAGGCATTTCTAATTTAATCATCAAAACTTTGAGATAGATTCTACTATTTTGTTGATGTTGCAGGTGAGGAACTTGAGAGTTACAAAGTTTAAATAACTCAGACAAAGCTTCTACCTATTAAGCAATAAGGATTCAAATCCAGATTGTCTAACTCTAGAGCCAATGCTTTTAAATACTGCAGTGGCCTATTGATAACTCACATTGCTGTCATATTTCTTAACTAGTTACTTTTCCGCCTCTCTTCTTTCTGAGAACAAATGTGCTTCTCCATGACTCCTGATAAAATCCAATTCTAGCCCTGTGGGCAGCCATTCACTCCACTTCCATTCCCGCAAGTATCTGTAAATTAGACTCTGGTAATTATCTAGGTAGGAAGCAGCAGGCAGTATACAGAACAATGTAACTTTGGTCATATTCCAACTTGGGAATTTAGTACTCTTGAGTCTTAAATCAACCAACCATGGCCCAACTTGAGGAGTTGTTTGCTCAAGCTTTAAAAATAGGCTTAACTGCCATAGCTCTGGGCAAATACTCCTTTATATTCCTGAAATAGTAAATTCTCAATCTGCAAGAAAGAACAGGTGTTCACACCTTGTCCGCAAAGACAATTGACTCTCACTGCGTTTGACCAGATGGTAAGTAAAATTTCAAGACATCTGCCTTCCCTTGAGAATGTCTTGTCTCTAGTTCTAGAAGTCATATTCAGTGACTAGAAACATAGCCCTAGAAATAACTTTAAATAATTCCAAAATTAAGATTTAGACACAGTAGCAGAATAAGTTCCTCAAGGAGCTAAAATCTCAAAGTTGTATTTTGTTACATCCCTGCACTGGGGAACACCCATTATATTCTATTTTAGTGTTTAGTTTTAGGGGAACTAAAAGAAATGGGAGAGATGGAAAATAAAATGGCCCAAAATAATAGGTAATCTCAGGTTTAAGACAAGGGTGGCCAATTCACCTGCCGCCTGTTTTTGTAAATAAAATTTTATTGGAACTTAGCCACACGCACTTGTTTATAAATTGTGTATGACTCCATTCACACTATTGCAGCAGAGGTGAGGAGCTACAACAGACACCATATGTGGTAGAGGGAATCGTGTATCCCAACAAAAGACATGTTCTTAATGTTAATCCAGGTTCCAGTGGGTGTGAGCCAATTGTTGAAGATGTTATTATTAAGGTGTGGCCAGAAATAAGAAGCCAGAGAGGCACGAAGTCAGTGGAGCCAGAAGAGCAGGCACAAGGAGAGAGAGAGCTCACCCTGTGATGGAGGACCACCCTCTCCAGGGAACTACTGACAGTAGGGTAAAGCATGGTCTTGCTGATGCCTTGAATTGGACTTCGGGCATCTAAAATATGAGCCAATAAAACCTATTGCATGGTAATTATCATAGAAGCTCTGTCTAACTAAGACACCATAAGACCTGTAAAGCCTAAAATATTTACTATCTGGCCCTTTACAGAAAAAGTTTGCTGGCCACTGGCTTAAGGTATAGTGAATTGGAAATCTTAGTGTACGTACTGCTTTAGAAGCTTCTTATAAGAGGAAATATATCTTTATGTAAAAAAGTAGAGATGCTAAGATCTGGTTTACCATTTTATCTTATTTAAGGAACTGCAACCTGATGATAAAGAGACCTGCAGGTTGGACGGGGCCAGCAGGAGGAAAGGGGAAAGTATCAGCTCTTCTAAATGCCATCGGTTCCATGGCGGCAGTGCTGCTCCCGTAACAGAGGACAAAACTCTGCTATCAGATTGGCTCAAATACTCATAATCTTTATACTAATAAATTGTCTTACTAAAATAAGAAGGGAAGGGAAAGAAAGGAAGAGTGTTGCATACAATGGAAGACACAGAAGGTGCATTCTGAGGTCACTGATGATATACTTCATTTATTTCACAATTATTCCTAGGCCTAGCCATGTTATTTTCTTATAAAAATAGGAGACCATGTGAAGCAAGACTCCTATGAGGCCAGAGGCCAGACCCTAAAATAAAGAAGAGAATATATGGCTACTGGTCCTAAGTAAACAAGATTATAAGAGAAATGATGGCTGCAATTTCCAGTTCTACTACGAATCTTGTCTTCCTTTATGCTCCTATATTTCAAAATACCTCAGTCCCTTTTATTCCTGAATGATCTTGGGATTCCACTGAGAAAGTACCAACATAAATTAGACTGACAGACAATTAAGGAAATAACCTAATTAGTATTTTTAAACTGCAAAACAGCAGACTCTTGTTCTCAAATTTAAAAATTTACCGAAACACAAATTGGAATTGCATGCTATATAAAGTTGGTGAACTGAAATAATTCATTTAAGTAAAATGAGGGAACACAGCTGACAACCCAGCTCCCACACCTCAAAATAGCTTTATAGCTCTCTATTTGCCTTCTAGATGAAGCAGCATTCATAAATTATTTTTTAAATGGTGCCCCCAAAGAAAGCCACCTGCCAATGCTAGTAGCAGAAGAGGGGAAAAAGTAAAGAAGGTTAAGAAAATGATTCTAGAGTCACAAAATGGGTTTATGGATATATGCTATATAGTGATGGTGACAGATGAATGTGAGCTTTTCAAAATTTTATTAGCTATATTCCATGCTCATGCCAAGGTAGATAAGAGGACAGGAGGGAATAAGGGCAAGAAGAAATCTGGTTGTGGTAGTATACATTCTGATATTCTGAGACATGCAACAAGAGAGTCGAGATGGCAGCATAAATGATTGGTGAACTTGATGATAACTCAATAGAAATTATCCAAGCCAAACAACAAAGAGGAAGAAAAAAAAGGTTGAAGAAAAAGAAACAGAGCCTCAAGTACCCATGAGACAATATCAAGCCCAGCGTATGTGTAATTGAAGTCCCAGAAGGAAGGAAAAAAAGCTTTTAAAAAAATAATGGCCAAAAATTCTCCAAATTTGGTGAAAAACATTAATTTATAGATCCAAAAGCTCAACAAACCCAAAGCAAAACGAATGCAAAGAAAACCACAACAAAGTACATCATAATCAAACGATTGAAAGCCAAAGAGAAAGAGAAAACCTGAAAGCCACAACAACAAAAATAACATTATATTCAAGGAAATAAAGATATACAACTAACCGCTGGTTCTTCTCATCAAAGTCTACATATTTTAAAGATATATTCAACATACTGAAAGAAATTAAACTCTCAACTAAGAATTCTACATCCAGCACAACTATTCTTCAAAACGAAAAGAAAATACATTTCAAATAAACAAAAACAGAGAATTTCTGGGGAAAAGTCCTTCATTATAAAAAATGCTATACAGAATACATCATACCAAAGGGAAATAACACAAGATTGTAACGTGAATCTACAAGAACAGATAAAGTGTCAAGTGTGATAACTATAAAATACTATATTTTTTCCTTTTCTTGTCATACATAGATTATTTAAAACCTATAAGACTGTTTAAAGCAAAAGTTATCAATACTGAACTGTTGGTTATCTAACATAAATAGAAGCTATATATAGACAACAATAATAGTGCAAAGGATAATGGGTTAAAGAAAAATGCATATTTTGAGGGGGAGTACCAAATTATCTTATTTGAAGGAAGGGTACAAATGAAAGAACTTGGTGGATGTTGATACAGCTTATAGAAAAGGTAAACCCAACATGCATGCTTGTACTGCTGTGATAACCACAGAAGTCACTCCGTGGCTCTGGGGGAGCCAGCATAAGGTTTAGCCTCTCATCATCACCGTTTCCCAAAGTATGTTTGTCAAAGAGATACTTTACCAAGCCAGAATTCAGGGCCCCCATCTTGAATTGGTTACATAGTCACCCAAATTATTTGATGGACTTCACATGCTCATTAAGTTAATGGGTCTCAATGAATTCACACAAGTGGGGGCCATTTTTGTCGATAGCCAGTTTGTACAGTTCCAGTAGTGACTGATTCACCCTTTTTCCCAAGTGTAATGCATATGCCATAGCATTCAGCCCGCTTTCCCAGTTGTCTCATTCTGGTTTCTTGATCTCCTGAAGAAAGATTTGGCCACCTTGTTGGTTCTGCAGCTTCATGTTTCTCAGCATGTTCCCTCTCCTAATGAGATTGGTAAAGAAAATATTTGGCAAAGTTCTTCAAAGACACATTATCATGGTGAATGCAGTAAGACATCAACAGATAGGAGTAAGAGGCATAGAGCTCCAGGTTGATCTGGCAGCTGATGGGAGCCTCTGCATCCCGGTTGTAGCTCTGGCACAGCTGTGACGGGGACACGGTTGTCATAGTGGATGGTTGAGGAGAAGTGGCAGTGGCTGTGTGGCACTGGAGCAGTGGCAGAGGGCTGCTTGGAGTGGCCAGGCAATGGGGGCAAGCATCAGGTTCCATTCAAGCACTGTTGAAGCAGGAAACCATGGCAACTCTCCATGACAATGTTTCCCCATACATGTTTTTACATGAAGTAATTCAATATAATTCATGTTAGAATGTAAGAAGTTAAAGATGAATGTTGTAACCCTTAGAGCAATCACTAAAAATGTTTTATATAGATATCTAGAGATATAGATATATAGATATATAGATATACCAAGTCCATTTCTTT